>JAHPZR010053407.1:0-16750 GCA_019787425.1 Platygyra sinensis | reverse complement strand
GTAGGGTAGACTCAGCACCTTCGGAAGGAAAATTAGCCGAATTCAATAATATTTGGTGTAGTTTCTAAATATAATTTGACTGTTTGCTGTTTGCCATAGAAAAGCTTTTTTTTTTCCAATCTTTAAATTGGCAATGATACATTCGTATGCAAATAAAATTGGCAAAACATTCAGCCTTATCTTGACGGAAGACCGGTTTCTTTCTTCTCGGTTTTTAATTTTAGGAATCGTCTTTTTATGATCCGTAGTGGAAACAAACTATTAAGACCCTAGAAAAGCAATACAAGTTTAATGTGAGATGTTGTGGTTCGAGAGTTGCAATCGGCTCATGCAGTAATAGATTTTGAATGATTTTATTTTACTTTGTCAATTTTGTGGAACAAATTTCTATTATTGCGTTTTCACGCTTTACATCGAGGCGGCAGCTGGGATTCACGTAACCCTCCCAAGTTAATATGCATTTCTAGTATTGTTCAAACAATCGGCTTTATACTGGACCAATATTTATGAGATATCTAATCTAAAAAGCCTTGAAACCCGCTCGGTTTGCAAAATTTTAATTTGCAGAGGGTCCGAGTTGAGCTAATACCTTGGAACTGGTAAAAAATTGTAATAATTATTTTCAGCCGACGCATTTTTCAAGCTATGAGATCTGCAAAACTCAAAGAGAAAAGGAATGGAATTTTAATGTTTTAATTAACTATAGGAAACAGCCGAAAGTTAATTAAGGTGAATCCTCAGTATTGCATTACGCATCCCTACCGCGCACGATTTTCGCGTTATTAGCGCGCGCAAATGAGCACGTGCACGTACACAACGAAATAATTTTCCCTCAAGCTAAGCTCGGTAGCGAAATAAATGTTTCTTTTCTTATAAACGAGCGTGGTGACCTATATTTTTATCGCGTAATAATAGTGTGCATATTACCCTCTTTAATTTCAAAAAATTAAATCAAAATAAAATTGCGTGCAAAAAAGCCGTACTCTGGAATGCGAAAACAACGCGAAAACAACGACTATACGAACGCTTTTACCTCCGCGTCATTTTGAATGGTGTGATTTTTCGACAGTTTTCATGATATTGTTCCATATGCTCGACACTTCCTACCTGTCAAGTTTTTCCCAACTATCACTTTAATAAATTATGCTTCGAGCTACCGCTAAAATTTAATATAACTTGGACTGACGAATAACGCGCGTGATTAGCACGAGTACAGGCATAAATTGGATAAGATTGGCCAGTCATATCTCCTGAGCAGGCATGGTGACCTATCATGACCTATCATTGTTTTTTTCGAAACAGTGCTTGGTAGAAGGCGCGATCCATTCAACCAAAATTTCCGGAAATTTCAGTCTAAAACTGAGTGGATCGGTTCGGACAAACCGGAAAAGTTCGAAAAAATCAGTCCACCTTTCGCGGTTGGACCGGTCCTATCGAAATGGACCGTTCCATTTGACCGTTCCGACCCATTCTCAATCCCAGGACCTCGCTATTATTATTTTATTATTCCACGTACAAAATGGAGGAAAATACCTATCACTGCACTTTTATGGATTGTTAACAGCCGATCTGTCGCTGTTACTCGTACATCCATGTACAGTTACGGTAGGTCTGTAGCTGTTTCGCAAGCAAAGTGTATGTTTTGGCTGTTGACGGCTCTTAAAAACGATTTATTTCCCGAGAGAATTTGGAATGTTTTTTTTTTCATTTGATTCACACGTGGTGCTTGAAGTCATTGGGCAAATATCTGGGAACAGTCCGCTCAAAACAACCCGTGAAACTGGTTAAATTACTACGAATGAAGCAGCTCACACTATATCATATATTGATATCACCGTCGATATTGTCTAGCTTTAATACGAGTATAAACAGTAATCCAACATCCTTCATTTTAAATGAGCGCGAAACTCGTTTTGCGAGTGGAACGGAACGAGACCTTTCGAACCTGCCTCGATCCATTCGACACCAAGAAATTTTCGAACCTCAGCCCGGAAATGTTGGTTGAATGGATCGCGCCCAAGGTTTCAAAAAAATTCATCGGTAACTTAAATTTCTGGGGAATCACCTCGATTCATAAGACCAACCCCATCGTCGTTCCCAGGGTCTTCTC
Source organism: Platygyra sinensis (assembly GCA_019787425.1). Lineage (NCBI taxonomy): Eukaryota > Metazoa > Cnidaria > Anthozoa > Scleractinia > Merulinidae > Platygyra > Platygyra sinensis. The sequence goes on along the minus strand of JAHPZR010053407.1, from coordinate 14,640 downwards.
TGTACCACAGAGATAGAGAGCACACCCTGAGAACGAGGTTGAGTGCAACCCCGTTCCCTCTTCTGTCACCACACATGTACACCTGCAGAAAAGAGTTGAGTAACGATTTATTCAGTATTTTACTCCTAATAATGAAAGTTACACCCATCCACATTATGATGAACAAGCAGTCAGATTCACAATTTTTTTTTATTTTATTTAATTATTTAATTAATTCAAAAAAAAAGACTTCGTACGATTTAATTTCTTGTAATTCAGTTACTCAATACTGTAAACCCTCAAGATGCTTTTCAGTGTCCTTCAGAATCACCTCTGGATGATACCTGATGATAGTGTGTTGAATAAACATAAAGGGCCCTGGTCAGTCACACCTTTGTTTTTGTTTACATGCGAGAATTTGGCTATTAAATTTTATTCGGAGCCTGTCGAAACGAAGAAAAACCGCTGTGAAACTACTCAAGATAATTAAACATACCTTCAGAAACACAGCTTGCAGTAAAACAATAAGAATTCGCTTCACCATGCTATATCAATAATTTCGATGTCATCGAAAATGGCGGAGGCTGACAAGGGTCCTTTAACTATACTGTAGTAAGTACAATGACTTTGAAACTGATGCAGCACGAAAACCAGTGCACTGTCGAGCACACTGCTTGCTTGCTGTATGCACACATTTCTCTGTTCTTTTGTTTCGACTGGCAGAAGGACATTTCAGTAATCCTGTTTACTTTTTTCTTAGTTCTTTAGCCTGCATAAATGACGGGTTTTCGTGAACTGGCTATCAGTTCTTTGGCCATGTGCCTGCGAGACCAGGGCGCCTCTTCCGTCCTCTGCGAGGTAACAAAAAATGCACAACATAACCACGTGCTCATTCGCTTCATGCGGACTCCTGAAGAGGGCTGCTGTCAGGAACAAGTACAGTCTCCAGCGAGTGTATTTCTGTTTAAACTCTTGGAGCTGAAACGAAAGCGAAAGAGAAAGCTCTTACAATTTACAACTTTGTACTTTATGGACAATTGACACTTGATTAAAACCGTGAAAAAAGGATTAAAAGAAAAAAAGTTACCTCCATACGCATCAGGCATTCTTTCAATTGTGTACCTAAATAACAAAAAAAAGAAAACCGAATTACATGTACATGTATGGTTAGTAAAATGCAAGCAGAGAAGGAGAAAAACAACTAGCAGATTACAACAGCAAAAAAAAATGCTGGCCACTTTTTGGACTGGGAACAAGGCGTAATAAACCAGAGAATAAATTTTGTTCCAACAAGCCGCCACAACATACTGCCTGCCTGGGTTCCAGTTCTGGCAATTCAGTGATGCAAGGGAATCATTGACTCATAACCCAGTGCAATTCATCATTATTGCCAACGACAATTTAGGCTTTCTCCTCACAACAAGGCAAAAGATGTGGGTGGTTACAACTGTGCAATGTACACTGTACTGTACCTGCCATGACACTATTATTAAATTGTTGACGACTGGTGTAAATTGCTAGCCTAGCTGATAAGCCAACTGTTACAGGCATACTTTAATCTTGACTAATGTGTAATTCCAAAAAATGATCATCTCCTCCACAGAAGGGATTTTTTCTAAGAACCCCTCCTCCCCCACCCCTCTGGAAATTCAAATTAAGCTTTATACATTTCTTTAATTTTTTTGGCCTTACAGAACCCCCCCCCCCTCCCCAGGAAATTCCAATCCTTTCTATGGGGGGAGAGTATGGATATTTTCTGGAACTGCAGAATGTGTAAACTGGAATTAAACCAAGAACAAAGCAAAAATAAAAACTAACAAAAAGAATGACATTGCTAATACATGTATATGAACTAAAAGAATTTTCTGTAGTTGTAGTCTTACTTGTGTTGTGAAATGTACATGATGGGGACACCGGGAACCTTGCGGATTCTTCTTTTCAAATCTCGGTCGCATGTTGCCACAATATAACACTTGTGCTGAAATGAACAACATAAACAAGAGCTTAGACTAGATTTCCTGTGATCCCAGTGACACAATAAAATGGCTCAGCAAACAAACAATATCTACAATTATTATACATTGTAGTCACCATCTGTCTTCTCATTGGCTAAAAGCCTACAGTTAATTCTGGGAAACAGCACAACCTACAGATTATTCACTAATCTGTACCTACAGATTTGTGAATAATCTGTAGTTTGCGCCCGCAATGCATGATTTCCAAGAGCAATGTCGAGTTCACGGACAGCAATGTCAAGTTCACGGACAGCGAAGTAAGAATGGCTTCTCGATTCGCTTCATCGATAATGCGTTTGTCGTTATTTTCTTCAAAACAATGTATAATAAAACAATTATTAGATTCGGTTTTTGTGATATCCGGAATAATCAAGGTCTCGGTTAGTGTTATCAGCCTCAGCGTTCGGCTTCGGCTGATAACGCTTACCTCGACCTTGATTATTCTGGATATCACAAAAACCTCATCCAATAATTGTGTATAAGCTGCAGTCTCATCTGATAACTACATTGCATACATGTTACAACTACCTGAACAACTATTTCCCATGGATATTCTGATCTCATTCTCTACGATAAAGCTATCAAATTGCAATACAGTTCTCCTATGAAAACAAACAAAGATGAAACTAAACCTGAATTAACCCTCCCCCCCCAAAAAAAAAAACAAAACAACAACAACAACAACAACAACAAAACATACACACACACACACACAAACAAAGCAAAACAGATCCTAACAAAAGTTACATGTACAAGTCAATGTTGTGTACAATAATGCCAAACTTAAAAATTGGCCTCATCCTTTTCAAGTTTATTGCCTTGGCATAAATGGACATTGTCCTTGTGCAATGTACTGTACACCAAGGAGCACACCTAGTGAGTGATGCATGCACTACAGTTTCATCTATTATTTTATAATTTCAAATGATTAAAATTAAGAAAAAAAAATACACAGCAATTCAGTGATGCAGAGGAATCATTAACTCATAACCCAGTGCAAATCATCATCATTACCTTTTTAAACTACTTGCTTAGAAATCAGTGATAAGTGGAAAGATAAAAACACACATTACCTGTTGTATTCTGTTCACTATGCAGTCATCAGCATAAGTTCCTCGGTGCAAGCAGGGAAGACGATCAAATCGTGGATCCTTTGCCATCCTACCAAAAAAAAATCACTCAATAAATAATTTTCTTTTTTTCCTTTAACCAAAGACTACAAATGTTTAATTTCCTTTGTAAAAGAAGGATGATGCTATTATCAATGATAATGTTGGAATGACAACATACAAGCACAAAAGTAATTTTCAACTTCAAGCTATTCAGTGATGCAAGGGAATCATTGTCAGTGACTCATAACCCAGTGCAAATCATCATCATAGACAGAATAGTCACCATACACACAGTAGGAGTTACACGTACATGTAATCTGAAAACAGACAATCTTGAGATATGCATGCAACTATACAGTTATGCAATACACTTACAGATACAGAAGCAGTATGGCAAGTAGAGGCATGAATGAGTTTATTATAAGATAAAGTTGTAGTAATTGTTGTTCACTTGAACATACAACAGAAGTGTTCCCATACAATGCATGTGTGGAAGAAATTATAGCAAGGGTTCCACAGCCGTTTCCTTGGCAACTATAGTGCATTGAAATTCTGCAGCTCTTGCACATAATGAACTGCCATCTACATGACGTCTTATACATTGTATCTAATTTGCACTTAACTGTAGCGGGAATGGAAAAAAAAGCTGACATCTTCTCATACTACTGAGAAAATAAATATTACATGTATCTGGATGTAATGGTGCAAATAAAGAAAGCTAGACTGTCTATACTGAAAGGCATAAACCCGTCTTCAAGTTTGTTAAGCATGTTCAATCCAGTCAGTATGCGATAATCAGTACTTCCACATTGCATTTATCTTATATTATATATGTACATGCATATTATTTTCTTTCTATTGTTTAATTATGATCCAAATAAAAATGTTAATCCCAGCTCTATTTACCGGAGTGCCACTCTGTACTTGGAGCCAAGTTTTTCCAACTCTGCCATAACACAGTCAGTAATACAGGGAACACCTTATGAAATAACAACAACAAAATGTTACACAATTTGTGCATCCAAACTGTACACTATAACAGCTCACAAACTTAAAACGAGGGTACAACAAAAAATACTGGCCCTATACCCACTTAGCACTATGGTCAAATGATGACAATGAAAAATAAAGATGCAATTAAATACCTAAGAGTAAAACCATTGAACTAACTCAGTACATGAATAACAAATAATTAACAAAATGTGGTGACAAAGTTCACAGGGTCTTGGTTATGGGCTGAAAAAGCTCTAATAGACTTGCTCCATTTGACTTTTCTGACTTCCATGTATACCATAAGAGGTGCCCAGGGGAAAATATTTTAAAAAAGCAATAGCATCTGTAATACAGATTGTTGTAAAAGTTTAGAAGGTCAAAGGGTCAAAAATAAGCTGAATTTTAGCGTTATGTAGGGCAACTTGAAATTTTCAAATTTTGACTCCTTTGATGTGACTTGATAGTGCATTGTTTGAAAACAATGTAAAACCATTTGGATACTTACTAAATATGTGTAAAATTAATGTGAAATCGGAAAAAAAAATTTGGTGACGGATACAATATGTATTAGACCCGTGACCCAATTGCTTCTGGCGATTCCCTAGAAATACATGTAACACTTGACGTTAGATTTTTTCCAAATCTTTTGTGTTTGTTCCTAACAGTGCAGTTATCTGAAATGTGTGATAAAAACATATGGTATATAATGCTCGTTTAAGGGTCATCACAGGAGTCAAAAATCTGTGCAAATGGTACCCATTAAGTGCGGTTTTCTTTTTCTGAATGAAGCCACATTTCAGGGTATCAGTGGCCAAACACATGGATTTACCGGTAATATTAAAAAGTCTCAATAGATACATTGCATTGTCTTCAAGGGCATTGTGTTTGTTTCGGCAAAAATGCACATCTTGGGTCAGAGTTGACAATAAAACTTTCTAGCGTGGGTCTTCTAGGGGTGGCAATGTTCAGGTCATGAGTGAAGGCGCACATAAAAATTTTTGCAGTATTTTTTTTTACCTGATGTTGAAATTTTTTCCTACTCAGTCAGTGGAAAGGTAATTAATAATATTGTAGACTAATTTAATGAAAGAAAAAAGGTTAAAGGTACACCTTATGGTGCTTACATGTATTTAAGAGAAAACAAGCATTTATTTTGCTGTTGGGGCTAGTTTGAGTGAAATCTTTTATGTTACATGAATGCATGTGCACATGCTCAATTGCACGCACTAATGACACGAAAAGAGCGGTATTTAATGTTTTGGTTATATGAATGTAAGAAAAAAATATACAGCACTTCAAAGCTGAAAATTGAAGGGTCACCAAAATCCTCTAGTGTTCGTAACCCTGTGTGATTTACAGGAACCACTTGACTAAGTGTACAATGAGTGTGCATGTTTTTGTTGTCAATAGGTAATAATTATACAAATATTGTATCTATGGGCATTTTCAGTTTTTAATTATTAAGACACAGACAGGAAATTTTTATCTCAAAAAATGTTTAAAATTTCTTACTGTGATATTTTCATTAAGATTCTGTAACTTCAGTTACTGGATACTTTACTCAGCTCTTGTTAACAGAGCAGGAGGTCTGTAGGGAGAATCTTGACCGAGGTCGTGAGAACAGACCGAACACAGTGAGGTCTATACACAGGACCAAGGTCAAGATTCTCCCATACAAACAGACCAAGCTCAGTTATAAGATGTTTATTATAATGACAAGCAATATTCAATTTGAGTCATTTACTGTAACTGGTTTGCAAGTTTTTCACTGCAAATGTAACTGGTCTAGCTGCTGGTCTAGATGGGAAAATCTAGACCGCTTTCAATATCAATTTCAGCCAATCAAATTTGTGAATTTGGTAATTTCCAGTCCTTGTAGGCACAGCAATATGATAATGGCATACAATAACTAGTGCTCCCATTAACCTCCATTTTTAAGCCTGGTTATCAAGCTCTGAGCTACTTGCCTTTTTACAAAGCAAAACTTTATTTCAAGCAGGTCTTTTACACAAGAAATAGAGTCAGCAGGGTAAATACATACACTGTTCACTTGGTAAAAAAAAATATTACGGTTTGCTAATTCATTTTCCAGATTTTGAGTGTCTTTACCTCCCAGAAATTGACTGGACACATCTCCAACCTGATATGTGAATACCCCAAGATACTTATTTTAATATATGAAGTAATACTTGCAAGCCATGCATGAAAACCAAATATATTGAAAGGTTGATTTTATGACCTAGGTGGTCCCTACTTTGCCACCATGACTGTGTTTTAGCTAGGTTTCAGTGATGCAGAGGAATCATTGACTCATAACCCAGTGCAAATCATCATAATTGCTAGTAAAACATTCAGATGTAAGACAAACTAAAAAAAGGTTCCCAAACTTTCAAGGTACATCTATTCAGCAGTTAGCGGAAGCACAGGTAACTACTTACATTTTGCATACAGACAATCCATCATGGACTTGACAATATCCAGTTTATTCTTAATGGAGAAGTTGATAAAATTGGTGTCAATCAAAATATAATACGGAGGTCCAAGCTGAGTGTTGTATTGAAAGTACAGGGCAGATGATGATTGTTCGCTGCATAGAAGAAAATCAGTCAATATTAACACATTTCACTCTTGAAGTTGAAAAGATTTAAAAAATATGAACACTAACTCTTTCTAACTGTTTTCACACGTTGTGTTACTGGGAAGAGTGGTATATGCATGTTCTTGTGGTGCACCATGCATAATTTATCCGTATCAAACAGAGCTAACCTCGCAACGCCTCAGGACAACTTTGACAAAGAAATCAATTATGACCGAAATTCATTACTTTGACCAAATTGTTCCAAACAGTCGCTACTATTAGCTATTTCTTCTGATTTAGTTTTCACTATTAGCTATTTCCTCTGATTCTTGTCCAAAAAGAAGTTCACTTTCATCAAACCTTGATGGAATTTCTCATGACAACATTGCCAAACGCATTACATTATCGAGCAATTGATCATCCTGATCCACATTACAAAATTCTGAGAAAACATTAGGATAATTCATGTCATGTTTTGGGGTATATTAGCATAAATTACGGATGCAGATCACCTACAGTTTTAAGCGTTCCCTTTTTAAAATAATCTTAGATAATCAAATTCTTAGCAAATCATTCCTGTAAATTTTTAATTTTAACAATATTTTATGATGTATATAGGTTTGTTTTATTTTTCAAATTTTTAATTTTTGAGGGCCATTAGTTTATCAGTTTTATTACTGTTATATGTTACCCTCGTTAAATAAAGTCTTACTTACTTACTTACTTACTTACACGTGGCGGGTTTCATTGTCTTCCTTCTTCTTCCGTTTCTCTTTCTCCTTTTCTTGGTTTTGTTTTCTGATGAAAAATGTATCGGAAATTATAATTACCCAGGTGTACCTGTGCGCAAAAGCCTTTTTTTTCGGGCAAATCATTTCAACAAGAACAAAACTTTGCTCACATTCTCATGTCCTTTGGTGAGATCATTCGTTTGACTGCTGCGAATTTTCTCGTCTTCTTTGCTTTACCCTGATTAATCAAAGGTTGTGGTAGTAAGTAAAGCTTGACCCAAGCTAATCATGAAAGAAAAAACGTGCAATAAAAGGCAGGAAACGTTCCTTACCATAATGGCATCCAAATCGTCACACAATATGGCGGCCGACGCGAGGTGTGATCTAGGGACCTGGGTCTAACAGAGATCACCGCTGACCCGAGGCAAGGCTAAGGGCACAGGATCGCGTCAGGACACAGGAACGCAGAACGCCTGGTTGTTTCAGCGGAAGATTGATGAACAGGATTGCACAAGCAGTGGGTAACATAAAGAATTTTGTAGCTAAAATTATAAATACTGAAGTTGCATCGATAACTAGCAAACTCTGTCTCCGTATTGGTATGGCTTCAGTTAAAGACAGTAGCAGCTCTTCTTCAGCGGAGTCGAATCAACTGATTTTTAACCCCAAGGCCTGGCTTTCAGAGTTCAGATCTTCGAAAAATGATAGTAAACGCCGACTGCGAGTGGAAATCATGCAACAAACCCTAGAAGCCTGTAAAAAACTTCAAGTACACACTGAAAGATGGTTCTCAGGTCACATTTGCAGATCACGACAGTGTCTCAAGGGACGCCAGAAAAACAACTCTTCACATTGAAGAACTTCCGCCGCGAAGAACGACGGAAGAGATAAGGATTTTAGAACCAAGATAGTTGTGGTCAATACAGATTGCCTTGAGGAAGCGATTCGCTTGAGGAATGAAGGGTTGAATCCAGCTGTTTTAAATATGGCTTCATCTCGAAGACCGGGTAAGTGTGATTGTCTCGCGGGTACTTCTGTTTAGTCATAACTCATACTCAACTCAGTGTTGCGATCAGTACGTGATAGACATTTTATGAGTATATAGATAAGTGAATAAAGATGGTGAATTTTGTGCTCGGTAATCAATGTGAGAAGTAAATTAATCTACATGACACAAGCATGGGACAAAGAAAAAATCTGTGTCCCGGCCCAACAGGAATTGAACCCATGACCTCCCGAACCGGGCGAGCGCTCTATCCACTGAGCTACGAGAACTCATGGAGAGCAAGGTCATTTTAATGAAGGTCATTTTTCTGGGACACTCTGCAGGACGCCTGTCACATATGAACTCAGTTAAAAATGATCTTGCTCTCCATGAGTTCTCGTAGCACAGTGGATAGAGCACCGGGTGAGCGCTCTATCCACTGAGCTACTAGAACTCATGGAGAGCAAGGTCATTTTTAATGGAGGTCATTTTTCTGCAACACTCTGCAGGACACCTGTCACATATGAACTCAGTTAAAAATGATCTTGCTCTCCATGAGTTCTCGTAGCTCAGTGGATAGAGCACCGGCCTGGTGTTTGGGAGGTCATGGGTTCGATTCCTGTCGGGGACTCAGAGTTTTTCTTTGTCCCATGCTCATGTCATGAAGATTACCGTATTTTCCGGTGTATAAGTCGACCTTTCAAGACTTAAAAATCGCTCCAAAAAATCGCCCTCGACTTATACACCGACCAAACTCAACAGTCGTTCAGCGAGTGGAAAAAATAACACTTCATTCGCATAACAATAGGGTACAAAGTGAAGCACCAAAAGGCAACTAGCAACTACACCAACTATGCAATTAGTTTAAAAAAGAATATTTAATAGTAAGTAGTACAGTATTGAATAAAGAAAATGTTTAGCAGTACACAGTTTGTTCCATGATTTGCCTCGTACGATACGTTCAGCGTTCGTTGACATTACACTTAACCTGTTCGTTGGTTCACATACCCTAATTTAACCTTGATATCTTCACAAAAGTCAGCACATTTCCTGCGAGTCCATTGGGTTTACTTCGTGATGTTATTTGATTGAGAAATTCTTCAATAAACTTGAGCAAAAACATCCTGTTTCTGCTTTTGCAATCGAGCAAGATCGAGCGTGATTCAGAGCATGTCATTGGCTTGGTAACCTCTCATCAAGTTTTGTAACCTGGTTTCATTACCAGGTTACTAAGTCATACAAGATGGCGGATTGTTTTCAACTTTGTTGTTTGCGTTTCGAATTCTGAAGTGTTTTGCGGCTTATCTTGGCATAAAAAGCTCCAAAACATCTCCTAAAAGTTTCAAGGTTTGTTAAAATACCTGTATACTGAATATATAGTATTTGTGGGATTTTTAACGTAATTCTCGCTGCAGTTGTGTCACTCGATCGATGCGATTTTTTCGTTGAAACATTTTTACAACAAAATGCTAAGGATTTGGAACTCAGTTTATAGAGCAGAAAAAAGTAAAATCTTAGATTTTAGGCTTAAAAAGTAGGGTCGACTTATACCCCGGTTTGACTTATACACCGGAAAATACGGTAATTCACCTCTCACATTTATTACCGAGCACAAAATTCACCATCTTTATTCACTTACATGTATCACTACTCATGATGACTTTGACAGTGCTAATCCTAGCAGTATGCAGGATGCCTGTCACATATTAACTCAGTTAAAATATGTACTTGCTCTCCATGAGTTCTCGTAGCTCAGTGGATGGAGCACCCGCCCGGTGTTCGGGAGGTCATGGGTTGGATTTCTGTCAGGGACTCCGAGTTTTTCTTTGTCTCATGCTCATGTCAAGAAGATTAATTCACCTCTCACATTTTCTGAGTTTTTTGTAATTTGATCTCATTTTCCTCTTCTGAAGTTTCAGTAGCATCTATCCACCTTCATCGGAGTTGCAATCTGTAGGTTTGTTGTGACAATTATTAACAATGAACATACTGATTGCAACTGTGATTAAAAAACGAATAAAGGGGGTAAGATTCTAAAGAAACTGTGGTGTTGCGTCGGTGGGAGTATTACAAGATAATTTGGTTTTATCAACTGCGTTGATAATGTGAGTTGGCAACCGTAAAGAGAATGGGAAACTAAAGTATCGAGTGTTAGCCCTTTGTCAAAGCGAATGGAGGAATTGTGGGTTGTGTGTGGTTTATATACGTGTACAGAAATATGGAGCTATGCTATTGGTTGGTGCCTGGCAACGTGAAAAACAACAGGATAAATTAGTTGAGTGAAAAGTGTTTGTTGAGTGCCGATTTGAAAAATTAAACCTTTGTTCTAGAGTTTTGCAGCTTTCTGTGCTTCCTTGATTTAGGGAGAGGCTGCAGACTGCCATACATGTATGTTGCTTACAGTGATTCAGCAGATTGAAGTGGCTAGCGACCAGTTTAGATGCGTTTTTGTCGTCTTTCTCTACGTCACGAAGGTATTCTTGGAATTGCAAAGAGTGCAAGTTAAACAGACACAGTAGATGACAATGCCTGAGGTACAGGTAAAATTGATCGGTGATCTTGATGGATCACTTGGGTCCCTACAATTTCTCAACATTGCAAATGAAAGGGCATGTTTTGCATCGTGTGTGTGGGCATTTAAAAGTTCTGGGTTGTCCACTTGTTTGGAATGCACTTCTGACTAAAAGGTTACGTACGTTTTTGTGAATGAAATTAATGGAGGTTGCAAAAAGATTCAACCAGTGTAGGGATCATTTTGAAGTAATTTAATGCTTTTTTTTAGAATGATGGATTTTACTGCATGGCTGTGAGGGTGAATGGAATTCTATTATTATTCTCCTTCTGAGAAGATTGTAGTGCAGATTCACTTTGTTCTTTATATGTGGAAAATGTTAAACAAAAGGACTCTTTGTTCCACCAGCTAATACTGTAGCTCTCTGGTTAGCATATTAAAACCAATAGGTGACGTCACTGATAGCTTTGCTCTGGTTCTATACAGTGCTCATTTTAGGAATTCTTCACCTTTTATTTCCGGTTCCCTTTTCTGGGCGTGTAGTCCACGATTTGTAAGCAAACATAGGTGGGTAGGTGTAAGTTACAAAAAATTGTTGCGTGACTTGGAACATTCGCGAATATGCTAATTTAGTCTTGAATCTTCTCGCATATTAATTAGTTTCGTGTCACGGTGACTAAGCAATTTATTTTGGTCGTTTGCGTATGATGCTGTAAATAGTTTTATATTGTAATGTTGCTTTATTTAGTCAAGCCAGAAAGTTCTAGAATCTTATGCTGTAAAGTATATAAGCGAATCGGTTTTATCCCAGGAGTGTTTGAGGTTTTTCCCTGGAGGGTGTAAAGTTTCGATAGAGGTCGTGTTTGTTAAAGTGTAACAGAGAGGTTATGTGGATATCTGGCAAGAGGATGTGTTTATACAAGAGTGACAAAGGTCGTGTGTAAAGTTTAGTGGAGGAGTGTTTATTCAAGTGTAACTGACAAGCCTAGCGTGTGCTTGTTGTGAAGTCTTGAGTGGCGTTTATCTGGAATAAATAACCTTGTTGTTGTTTCCGACATCCCTGCATTCTGTTTAGACTACAAACTACCTGCCACTCAAAACATTGAACTTGCAACAGTAGGATAAAAGAGGATGAAGGACGAGAGCAGCAAGAAAAGGAACAAACTTTAAGTATCAAGTTATGTGCATTGTGGCTTATTTTGCCACGGCCAAAAGCATTAAGAGTCAGCGACTGCCGAAACCTTGCAAGAGTCGTGAAAGCAAGAAGGCTGGACAGGATTGTTGCCATGAAAAGAGGTTATCCTGGTCAGAACTCACTGCCACTGTGGCTTTAGCCACAGAAAGCTCAGGCTCTAGCCCTTTATACGCCTGATAGATTATTTGCAATATTGTTATAATTTTATTTACAATCTTGTATTTTTTTTGTTTTGTTTTCAGCATAAGGATCTTGTCTTTAGACTATTAAAACTAATCACAAGGACCCCCATTTTGTTTTTGTTTTTTTCAGGAGGAGGCTACTTGTCAGGAGCCGGGGCACAAGAGGAAAACTTGTTCCGTCGGACAAATTATGCCCAACATTTAGCTGACCCAGACAAAGAATTTGATCCCAAAAGAAAATGGACATACAGACTCCCAGAATTTGCCTGTGTCCACTCAAAAAATGTCTTCATCATACGAGCATCTGAGGCAGAGGGATACGCATTTCTCTCTCAACCAGTGCCGATGTCTTTTCTTGCTCTCTCAGCCTATGCCCATCCCCCCCTTACGAAAGATAAACAAAGACTCATCCCTCAAGTGGCTGAGAAGACAAAGGGAAAGATACGCTGCCTGCTGTCTACAGGCCTGTACCATGCTCATGATGCGCTGGTTCTATCAGCACTTGGGTGTGGTGCATTTAGAAACCCCGCCCGTCACATGGCTCAGCTTTTCAAGGAAGTGTTGTCGGAGAAAGAATTTGTGAATAGGTACAAGCATATATCATTTGCCATCTTTGATGATCACAATGCCAGGGGAGATGGAAATTATCAACCCTTTCTCGAGGTTTTTTCTGAATCTTCATAAACATTACTGGCCAGTGCTAATTACTCTTGCCAGGTAACAGAGTGGTCTTTTAAAAAAAAATGACTCTTTTTGTATGGTGACTTTGTAAAAACTTGTTGTCGCCATGTTATAGAACATAAAAATTTAAAATGAATGACATCTCATTTTGGTCACATGACATGCTAGTTAATGATTAACTGAGCCCCAGGGGTTATAAATATGGCGTACATTATAAGCATGATATATTCTTAATCATTTTCTACATACACATGAGGTCACTTTTATATTATACCCAGATAATTTGTCTAGGAGCTGTACCTAAAAAAAACACAATTTTTTAAAAATATTTTTTTTTCCTGAAGAATGTTTACAAAGATTGGTGTTTTTTAGGTTTGGCTCCTATAGGTACATATAAACATGTTTCCCTGCAAATTTCATGGCCATAGGTCCATTCAAACATGAAATATCATGCGTACAATATACAAAATATACCAAATTTTACCAGTTTGAGAAAAACAGCTTTAAAGTTTAAATTACATATTATTGGTAAAATGTATGAAGATAAATGCATGATTTTTCCTTATAATGTTTCTTTTACCTCAATATAGTCACAACAAGTGTCAGAAAGCACCAGCCGCATAAGTTACTCCTTCATTCTCTTGTGCTTTGTCTCCTTTTCACTTTCGTTGTGCTCTAAGAATTTTGCGCCTCTTCTTGCTCTCTTCGGTTGCTTTGACATTTCCTTTTTGTATCCTGAGATTGTCAGCCATCTTAAATTCCTGCAAACAGAATTCACCAGGTTCAAGTCCTAGTCGATGGAGAATATTTACAGCAGCCTGGGAACCAATATTAAAAGGAGCCACTGCATCGTACACTCCAAGTTGTAAAGTCTCAGACCCAATGAAAACATCTTTCAGCACATGTTCCCAAATCATGCCATTTAGGGACTCATTTTGATTTTGGGTCTTCCCATCCAAACACCTTGCCAATAAATCATCTTCACTAAGTCTTTTGTAAACTGGCTTCAGCTCAGCAATGACATTCAAGGGCAAGCCTGGACCAGGTTTGTAGATATTTGTTTGGTTTGCACGATCCTTATTAAACCGACACCAGCTATTGGGTCCTTCAGGGCAATGAAGGTGGAGATTTCTTTGCTCAGATGAAGCACAATGAAATAAACTAGCATGTATTGCTTTTTTCATTTGGGCAAGGTCTCCAACATTACTTCGTATGGCTATTCCATAATAGTTTTGTAGTCTGTCTATCATTGCATCAGTCAGCTTGCCTCTTTCCACCGAGACCCTTTTTTTCCTTTTTAAGTTTACGCAATGCAGTTCCAACACGTTTCTGCACGTGTCCAACACATTCTTTTTTAGTTATGGTCACTCCTTTATCTCTATAAGTGTTTTCAACTTTATTGAAGCCTTTACTGTCACCATCACCAAAGTACTCAGTGTAGAAAAGTTTGTGTTTTTCCTCACTTCGCTCAAATATGCGTTTCACACCCTCGACCTCCATTGCTGGTGTTGATCCTTTGTAATTTGCTTTGCATTTCCCTTGATGATCTGCCTGCCACAACCTTTTCTCTTGAGAGTCTTCTTTAGTTTCATGTCTTTGAATAGATACGTTGCAGAGTCTGTGGAAAGCTTTCTATCTATATTGGGGAGAGTATCCTTTAGAGGAAAGGTTGCTCCT
>JAHPZR010053405.1:2500-23407 GCA_019787425.1 Platygyra sinensis | reverse complement strand
AATTGTGTCAATAACAAAATGCCTGAATCTGATTGGTTCTTAAAAGCCCTTATTTGTGGCTTAATTTGGCTGTTGCACCATCAAAACTGTCCGATTTGACCTGTCCGATTAATAGCAGTCTGTAATCGGACAGGTCAAATTGGACAGATCAACAGCCAATAAATCTTAAGCACTAAATGTAACTAACCAATGAAATTTTACCACCTAATTAATGCGAGCCAATCAAAATCAAGTGAAAAATTTGAGCAGGTTTTCAGCTCCAGCTAGAGAACAAAGATGGACGAAATTAACTGGTTCAATGACGTTTATTCAAATATGTTTTCTTTAGAATTTGATAACTTGTTCAGCACTATTGATTTCGAAAGCTTTGAGAGTAAAGAAAACAATTCAGTGACGAAAATTAACAATAATACAAGTACAGCGAGTGGGCGACTTGCGCTCACAGAGACAACTTTGGAAACAAACAACTTACCAGCGCCAGACAAGTCCAGGTTTCCTCTGACCTCTAATGAAACATTACTAGAAACTCTTAAAGAGGCAGAAAATAAAAACACAAAGAGAAGTACCACAACGTGGATGAGAGTTTGGTCTTCCTGGGCAAAGTCACGAAACATAAACGTCAATATGGAAACCATTTTGCCCGCAGCTTTGGATGAAATCCTCCAAAAGTGCTATCTGGAAGTAAGAAAGCAAGACGGCACCGACTACGAACCAGACTCACTTAAGGTCATGCAAGCAGCCCTGGAATGGTACCTGTCCGACAAAAGATATCCATACAGCTTGATAACTGGTCACGAATTTGCAAAATCCAGGGCTGTCTTGGATGCAAAAGCTAAGCAGCTATGCATGAATGGCTACGGCAAGAGACAAAATCGCACCCAGCCGTACAACTCTGCCGAAGACGAGTTTTTTTGGAGTAGTGGCTTGTTAGGCAACCACAGTAGCATTAAGGAATGTAACCTTCAAAAACCTGTCTGAGCACTTCGGGTTTCGAGGCCGCCAAGACCATTACAACGCTTATGTGGAAGACTTCGAGGTTGTTTGTATCCGGATCGAGGGGGGAGAAATGGCCAAATGCGTACGCTTCAGCGAGAATTCAATGAAGACTCGTACTGATGGCTTGACGGCGAAGCACCGAAAAACACCTCAAGAAATGTGGGCCACGGACAGCGGTTCAAGAGATCCTGTCAGACTCTTCAAGGAGTTTCTCAGGAGGCACCCGTCAGAAATGCGAACCTCTGGGCCTTTGTACTTGACCATAATACAGTGTCCAAAAACCGAAGTTTGATACGCGAAGTCCAAGATGGGTGAACACAAACTCGGCAGTATTATGAGAACCCTAGCAAAAACTCTAAATGTAGAAGGAAAGCGAATTTCCAATCACTCCACCAGAAAGTCTGTAGTCGCAAAACTGAAGAAAGCCAGACAGCCAAGGCACAAGATCATTCAGATCACCAGCCATGCCAACGAATGCTCACTTGAGGACTACGACGAGGTTGTCAAAAGCGAAAGGCGTACTCTGTCCCACATCATTAGTGGCTCTTCTACCAGTACGACTACAAGAAGTTCAGAAACACTGCCGAGCTCGAGTTCCTTGTCAGTTCCTCCTACATCAGCCGTTGTTGTGCTTCCAAGCAGTGCATCGCCGCTATCGTCAACAGCTGCTGTTCCACAGCCTACTTATCAAACGTCCCTTCTTTCATCTCAGATGCCAGTATCACGTTCAGCCAACGACCCAGCAGCTCAACATTTCAACAACTGCACTGTAAATATTCAAAACTACTTTGGACCACAATCAACAAACCAAGCCAGCTCTTCACAAGTGGAATGTCAGATCGGATCAATTCCAAAAAGTCCCAGTGTTCCTGTCACAAAGCGTAGACGGGCATACATCATTGACTCCGATGAGGACTGAAGTTACTGCTGACTATAGTTTTCTAAAGACTAGCCCATTTCGGCTGTAGTTTTGTACGTTAGCTCGTTTGTACGAATATGAAACTTTCCTGCATGTTTTTCCAAATCTTGCTTATGAGGGTGCCTTTGCCGACTGTTGTCTAGCTAGTGGCGTGATCTGGTTTACCTTATTTGGTATGTTAGGGTAACTGTCATGTCAAATTGTCATGTCATGTAACCCATGTCACCTTTTGTGAAGTTACTACAATTTCCTGTTCCGGGTCGTAGAAAGGCGTTATGATTAACAAAGTTGCAAGCGATGTTTCTGCTTTAGAAAGTCAAATTGTGAGTTGAGGTGATAAAAAGGTTGTTCTTGCAATAAATATTACTTAACAGAGTTTCATGCATTTTGTTATGGACACAATTAATTGGTAATCGGACTTCGTGTCGTACAATTTGGGGTAATCGTGCTCGTAATTTCAAATCGGCCGAGCGCGCAGCCGCTCGATTACTCCCTGAATCGTACTCCACTCAATCCTATTACCATTACTAATCAACCATTTTCACCTTAATCGTCTTGCTTCGTCCGATTTTGTGTTTTCTGTCAAATCTTCTTATTTCTTGCCCCTGCATCCTATCACTCACCATAACTTCGTCTCCTTTTTATTTAACGTTAGTACTACTCCATTTAGATTCCCAGTCTTTTCCTCCTCATAGTTTCCGTAGGGGAGGTGCGTCCTTTGCCTTCAAATGCAACGTCCTGGCAGAACTAATTAACTTCCAAGGGGATTGGGGTAGCAAGGCTTACTTAGTCTATCTCGAGATGTCCTCTTCACAGAAACGTCTCTCAGTCAACTCCATGGCTTCTAGAATTAGGCAGCTTAAATTATAGTACTTTAGTTTAGGTTTTAACTTGTAGTCTCATTCTCTTCCACTCACTCACATTTACCTACACTCCTCTGCTTCGTTTGGGTTTGGGTGTCGAAGTTTTATTGTCAACTTAGTTTTGGCTTCTTTGATTGCGTGACAATGAACTCTTTTGTTGCCAAACCCTTTGTGGTCTGTGGTTAAATGCGATCAATTGGTTACATCATCACCCAGGTGATGATGGATAATTAATGTGTGATAACTATCTATTTAGCATGCAGTTTGTCATGTCAAGTCAGTCATTCGCTCTTAGCTTGCAGTCTACAGCTTTCTTTTACCCTAATACCCTCCTCCCCTATGGTGTGGGAATTCTATTGTCAACTTAGTTTCGGCTTCATTGATTGCATGACAATAAACACTTTTGTTGCCAAACTCTTTGTAGTCTGTGGTTAAATACAATCGATTAGCTATTTTCTTGAAAGAGAAATTTGTAGAGAAATGTAGAGCATTTCTGTGATAAGATATCGAGTACTTGGGTCAGACTTCAAAGAATCACTAACTTGACACGGTGCAACCGACTGTGAGGCCTTAAAAGGCAGATGTTCAAAACTGGAGGAACTCCTACATGTATATGCAGAGGTTGAGAAATACTCATCATCTTGGGTACAAGTCAAGAAATCTGGTCTCACTTAGGATGTTGACAACAAAACATCACCATTTTTAGATGTCAAAGTATTGTTTAGGGTGCACTCGAAGAAATAATAAATAAGAGAAACGCTCTTATTTAATTTGTTTTCAGGCTTGATTTATGCTGATCTCTTGACTACGCGAGTCGGGTCTACAAGTGCCCACAGGATCTTCTCTGGAGCAATAGCTAGTAATCGAACCTATTCCATTTTAAGTAGTATCTTTTAGGGGTATAATGAAGCTCAGGCAACACCCACATAAGTGTTCCGTAGGAGTTAAATTCAAATTTGCCGACAAACATTCCTTACCTTTTCATATGGGAACTACCCCGGGTTTCCAAATGTCTAACAGGAAGTGAAGGAGTGAAATCACCCCGCCACTACAACTTGGAAAATAATAAATAATTACCAAGTTACACTTACCAGATGGTTCCAACTTAATTTTTCGTGACTGTACCATGGATTGTGAACGTGTTATAGCTTTGATTGTGGCTCTCTTTTCTTAAATTTCTAGCTCTTTACCTTGTTTTTGAAAGGCTTCGTGATCTCATCAATGCTCTTCTCACTACCAGAATTAAGGGATTACAAGAGTGAAGAAGGAGGAGAGTTTAAGCAAGGCAAAGGTGAATGGGGTGCGTACAGTACCGCTCAGATATACGTTAACCAAAACATGTGCATAAAACGCATATAAAAATATGCGTATGTGCATATTATGAGTATAAGTGTATATGCCTTTAAGTATACATGTATGTGCGTATTAAAATGCGTATATACCCATATACGCATATACCCGCATGTTCATTAGTATGTATGAGCTTGCTTATTGTCCTTCTATTGTCAGCGGGCTATTGTGCTAAAGGAAAGCTTCACAGCACTAAAAACCAAATGACTACGAGCGACATGAAGACTTTTCCTGATACGCTGTTGGAATATTCACCAATGTTCACTTCGCCTTCGGCAAATAATTGTTTAATAGTTTGCATTACTCTTATAATTTTGTTACCTTTTGTGGCTATGTAAAGCAGTATATTTGTCAATTTATATAAACTATAAGAAAATTGTAATGCAAATCTTGAAATGATAACTCCATATTTTGGGGAAAAATATGTCACCAGTGCAAAATCATGTACCAAACTGATCGACTTTCTTTGTGGGAGGGAATAATAGGTTCATGATACAGTGTAGTTTCGAAGGAGGAGGTTAAAATATCCTCCAAACCCTGGATTACTGGTATAACATGCAAAAGTTGTGGTCTGGTATTAGGTCAATTATAAATGTTGGTAAATTATTCTACCTTAGGGGTAACTACTCAGGATCAATTTTTTTTATCCCCTGTCACTTCAAATGAAATTTGGGCTTTATTTGTAAGAAGGATGCTTATATTATTTTGTCATTAAATTATCTTTTTGGAGTGTTCTTCAGATCTTAGGAAAGAACTATACATTCTGATCCATGCCAAAGAGGATGATGATGAGGCCTTATCTCTTATGATTGGAGATTTACAGTACTGAGCCATAGACAATAGTGGCAATTCACTTTTGCATGCAATTATTCAGCTAATGGCTCTGTACTATGTGTATCACTTTGAGTACCCACAAGAGTATTCGGGATGTATTCCTTTTTCTACAGCAGTTTGTTCTAGGTGATATTCAACTCAAAGTGAATTCTCAAATCATCAACAGTTATCAGGAATGTATTCAAAAATATTTAGTTCTTGCAAGTTTGGTGTAAACTTGTAAACATGTGATTTTTTATTACACCATGCCCATGTGTCTTGATGTGAAAAACATCTTACAACTTGATAACTTCATTAAGCATGTACTTTACTGCATTTGCATGGAAGGCTTATGTAAGAATGCATTACATTGTTCTTGTCATGTAATACTTAATCATATTGTTGGAACCTTAAGATTGGTGGCTAGTAACTTGGAAAGATATTAAGGTGGCCACTATAATGTTGTTGAAGTACTGTAACTTGCTGCCTTGTACAGTAATTGTACTAAGCAGAATTTAAAGCACTGAGTTCTACAATATGACTGTTCTGTTTTGCTCTAAAGTCACAAAAGATTGCTCTTAAGTAAGGACAAAAAAGAACTTAAACTAGGGCAGTCTTGATCCTAAGAATAATCCAGCTTTACTTGGGAATAGTAAAGCACACTTCACACAGTAAAATTTAGCCCAAAAATATTCCTTTTTTCACAAAATTATTAACTACCTCACTCTACAGGAAGTGATTCCTCCCTACTTTTAAATAAACAAGTGGCACTTAATTAAAGGAGAACGGAAGGCGAAAGCCCAAGTTTTAAACTCATTTTTATGAAAGCACATGATACAAAGTAATCAAGTTGCTATCTGTCTTAGAATGTGAACTTACCTTTCAACTTGATTGTAACAGCAAAAAGCTGCTTGACAGAAGAATTTGAACGTCATCCATTATAAAAGGCTTGGGAACATAGCATGATGTCACTGGGCACATAAGAAAAACGCGTGAATTTCGAGAAGACAACGTCGGCTCCAAAATGGTGGAATGAGTTGTAGTTGGCTATTCAAACAGAATACCTAGAGATTCCAAAAAAGTGATAAATCTTTATTGACTTCCCTTAAAAAATAAACCACTTCTTAAGGAGTGGCTAATGTGTATTAAAAGGGCAAATTTGCCCAAACTTACCCAGTGCCACATCTGTTTGGAGCACTTTGAAAAGGAGTCTTTCAATATCACTTGATTGACACAAACTATGTTATTGCACTATCGTTCATCTCAATGATGACGTAATGATAAATAATCACCCGAACATCTACCTTCACGTTTCTTGTCTGCAAACAGTCCTTGTTGATTCACTGATGACTATAGACACGCAATCAACTGAGCAATCTGTAGCACAACAACTGACAACAACGACTACACACAAACTGTTTAAGCCTCTTATTGCACCATCACTTGGAAACCCCTTGTAGCCATTGTGAAATTTCTGATTGCACCATCAGCTGTAGTTGTGAAATCTCTGATGACATAATGCTCTTAATCTTGAACTTTTTTTAGGATATGTCTGGGCAGGAACGTATGAACAATTCAATAGCAACACTATAAACAACAGCTTTCTTAACTCACTTCGATGAAAAAGCCCAAAAATTCACTTAAATTGACCAATCCCTCAAGAAATACGCATCAGTTTATAAATAAATTAATGGCCGATACTTCTGGTGAAATAGACTTGCAAAGTAAGCAGGATGTTATTTGTCACGTAGCGAAAGAGAAACCTGCAACGTCAGCACATTATGTGGCTAACACAATACCTCTTTTAGCGTACGTAATATTCCCTTCGGACCTAACGCTTCGATAAAGCCAAAAAAATTTGTTTCACTGAATAAAGAGGAAGAATAAACAAACAATATCAGTTTCCCTGTATTAATGTTTCAGTAGTTTTTGGTGTATAAACATCACAGGTTGCGTGATTCAATGTCTGGCTGTGCAGAAGTTTGGTACTGGTCACCAACAAAACTAAAAAAATAAACCTCTGGTAGAGCAAGAACCACACAGTGCGGTTAAAAAGGACATGTAGGTTAAACAGTGATTGCTTGTACAGTTTCCCCTAGATCATTTAAGTATATACCAGTTGTCCGAATTTTTTTCTGCTATATGCGACGAACTGAAAAACAATAGAAATAACAAATTATTACCCTCTCAGCGTTTTCTTTAAAATCTTAGGCTGTGAATCTCACCAAATTATTTTAATTTTGCGTTTTATTGAACGAACCATCCCCTATTTTGAATCTACTACCAATACTAGTAAAAAGCACATACAAATACATCAAATATATAATGTAAGACTTTATTCTAGTCTTATTCTGGGCTTTTACAGAAAATCAAAATTTTGACTTTTTTCATTTAAAAACGCTATTTTTTATGCAATTCTTGTTATTTTCTATAAACGAACAGATTTCCTGACGAGTTTTGCTTTTGTGGAAACCTAAGGGTACTGCTAACATCATTTGGTCAGCCTTTGTTTTGTTAAGTGTAGCAAAAAAATTTAATTTTTTTTTTTTTGGTAACGTTTTTGGTAATGGAAGTTATGACATTACCAAGACAAAAGACAATAAGTATTTCTTTGCTCAATGGCTAAAGCAGCTTTTCACTTAATTGTAAATAGAGAGGTTGAGGTAAAAACTTACTGATTATTCATTTTAAAATATATTTTCTTGTAAAGGCTTCGTTAACGGTGGTTATTTCACACTTTACTTCTAACTAAAATAAGCTCACTTAATCTCTCCAACCATATTACACCTACATTTGTTCCCATACTAGGGCGGTTTCACAGCAAAAAAATAAACCTAATAATTATAGTATCGCCTCTTATGTGATACTATTCTGTTGAAGCTTATCTTCCCAGAATACATTATCTACTCATTTGAGGTATTCTCCTCCAGCCATGTTGTGTGCAAATGACTTATCATTTCCACAGTTTCCGTGTTTACTTTGTATTGCCTTTTGGTTTTGCCATATGGAGTAGGGGCTGCAATGATGGCCAGGATTGATGTGAAGTTTATCCAAACTTCATCCGGTTTACTGGGTAGCTTGAAGGTGTCTTCACACTTCTCAGAAGCTTGCATATTGCATAAAGGTGATGTATGCATCTCTATCCTGAAGGTCGACCTTAAGTACTTTTCCAATTTACCACTTGCCATCGTAATCAGCGGCAACCCAGTCATCAGTGGATCGTTTTACCTCGTTGCTTTCTGAAATTTACTATAAGTAATTTAAGTTTGTAGATTTGAAAAAAAAGCCGTCAGGTATTTTAAGTTGTAATTGGAATCTACACATGTCTACCTGGAGGTTGGTATTCTGTCAGGTGATGTCTTTGCCACTTGCAAGGCGAATCCACACTAACTAAGTCAAGGGTGAAACAGCGCTCACAGTAGCAAGATGTTTCCCTTACAGCAATCTGGTAAGCTTGCCACAGCATGTATCTTCATCATTCCCGGCACGGCCTTGAAGTCTCCCAAACCATTTATCTCTTGCTGGGCAGCCTTGCAGTCAGTCTTAACAACAAGCCGCTTTTCCTTCTGGCCCTGAGAAGACTCTCCCTGTCTGGGCCCCTCTCTAATATCTTCATCTTCAATAAGCTGGAAAGAGTTTGCTTTTGCTTTGCTTCTCAACCTTCTCACCTTTTCTTGGTTCTCCTTTCTTTGTTTAGCCAATGCACTTTCTGGTAGAATGATGCTGGGCGTATAAGCGGCAGGCTTGCGTTCTCTTTCCTGTTTCAAGAATGCTTCACTATTAACCTGCTTTTTCCTTTCCCTTAACTCCTTTTGATCTGAGCCCTACTTTTCTTGATTTTCGCTTTTGTTACACCTTCACTTTTCGATTTTCTCTCTTGGTACGCTTTTTGAATTTCAGCACGTGTTTTCGGAGCCATCTGCAAGGAAAAGCCACCTGCTAACTTACATTAAGCACTTTATTATTCTTGTTACTCATTATTCCACTTAAATGCTTTGATAGAACAAATAATACTGCTTTAAAGAAACAAGTTACTCAAGCCGATTTTGTAAGTTGATGTTTACAATCGCTTGCTATCACTGAATACAACTTTGTGCTTTGTTTTTGTATTTTTCATGAAGAAAATACCAGTTTAGACTTAGGTAACTTCCGTTACCTGAAATCGTTACCTGTCACACATGGTCATTTATTTGCGTTCCCGTTAGAAAATACTACTTAAAAATAGCTACCAAAGAAGATACATGACTTGCCTTAAGTTTTCTATTCCAAAACAGAAAAGGTAAGCCAAGGAATTTGTAAATTTTTGAATGTTACTAGAGCAGTTGTAGTTCACAACAGGACAACCACAGCAGGCATGCCAAAGGTCGATTGTGCTGCCAAATTGACTTCAAATTAAACGTGTGACCTACTGTTGATCTTGTGTTAGGTTACCGTTTGCATTCGTTGACAGTATGTTTAATATTAACAGAAATTAGAGAATGTGGTAACAGAGGTTACTGGCAACGCGAGGTAACGGAGATAATGTATTTCTAGCTATTTTTTTACACATGCCATATTTAGGTAACGGAGGTTACGCTAAAATTGAAGACAACATTATAATTACGAAATTGTAAATAGAGAAAAGGGATGAGGAAGACCTTTTTATGCTCGGTGAAACCTACGTTCTTTTAGCTTTCATCTGGCACTGTTAACATGGGCACTGTGTGTCGGAAAAAGGCAGGGTGCAAGAATTTCTTTCAACAACTAAAGAAAAGACAACTAAAAATTTAACGTTTTGGGGTGTTTGAGGATGAAAATCTCAACCAAAAGAAATCAGCTTGAGCTCGGATGCTACCTTTTTTAAAAGATCTTACCCCTGTGATGAAAAAAAGTCAAAAATACCTAGCAATAAACTATTCTAAAGGTACTTGTTTTTGCAAAGACAGGTGAAAACCGTTTTGGCCCATTTTAACTGGGAATGAGTGTTAAGTGAATAGTGCTTTTCTTTAGAGGAATTATGTTCCTAGAATAAGATATGAAGCCCTTACAAAAGCAATTTATTTAACCTACTAAAAGTGCAGAGAACAAATGTTAGTCACTATCTCACTCTTGTGTAAGTGTATTCCTCTCCATTTTAATGAGCAAGTGGTACTTAGTTAAGTGCAAGAAACTTTTCTTAAGAGAAGTTATATCACTAAATTAATATATAGATTTAGCCAAGCCTAAAAAGCGGAGCTCCTGATTACAATAATCACCCATAAATGAAAAGAGGATTTATTCTCTGGATAAGAAACTCAAAAACTGATCAATAGCTAATGGTGCTACTTTCTTATTTTTCAAGGTATGAGACTGGCGTTCGGATGTACGGACAGTCACTTGACAACCAAAATGTTTTGAGATCGATGGATTACCAAATTGTTTTCCAAGGTATGGGGCTATGAAGAATATGTGAATAAAACAGCTCTGTAATCAGGTTTGAGATTTTGCTATGGCTTTCTGGGTGGGAATATAGTATGAGTAATCCTTTTATCCCTTTAATCCGTCAGTAAGACAGTAAATAAACCACAAGAAAAAAATTTTGGCCCCTCCCTGGGGGCGAGGAGCAAGCTGATTTCTTGCCCCCGACTCCATAAATGCTGTCACTTAACTACAAGAAAGCATGGAAAATCGATGATTCAACCAAACTTAAAAATTTTTTTTGCCCAAGTGCTTTGTTTTAGCAAAAAAGCAATTTGAGGGCCAGGTGCACTTTAAGTTAAAGAGGGACAGCTCCCGCCTACTCCTAAGTCTAAGTGTGAAAAAATGTTCAGGCCTCCCGGCTTAAAGAAAGAGAAATGGGCCCCTGATATTGAGGATATTACACAGTAGCGAGAAGATATAAATTTTTTGTTCGAGTGGGAAGAACAATATCTCAAGAGTGAGCGCAGCGAACAAGCATGATATTGTTCTTGCCACGACAATATAAAATTCATATCTTCAAGCTAACATGTAATGTTCTTTTTATGGTAAAAGGTAAAAGGTATTATACAGACATACTAATGATGGCGTAATTGACGATTTTCTGAAGATTTCTGACCACTTTCCGAATATTTCTGATGATTTTCTAAAATTTGTCTGAAGGTTGTATGATTCCGAAAATTTCCGAAGATTAACGAAGATTGCCGAAGATTGCTGAAGACTTTCTCGAGGAACACCCGATGATATCTTGATCATACACTGACGAATTTAAGTACAATTTTAGAGACAAACTTAATATCGGCGAAAGCATTGATATCCTCACTAGTGAGGATATGGAAAATATGCCACTCAAGTCCCGGATGTGGTTTCGTATTAAATTTACAAGTGGTGTATTTTCCACTAAAACACTCCTGTCTATATAATAAATATTGCTATTTACTAGTCCGGCCCTTAAAACAATGAAGCATATAAGTATTATCGTTCCACGTGTAGAAAGAAGTGAAACAAGCTTGTTGAACCCATCGGAAATGTCTCCTCCCTCCCCCACCCGTTGCAAAAATTTTTCATGGGAAAAATCTGCGAGAAATTGTGGCAAGCGGCAAAAATTTCCTGCCCTTGAGATACAGCTTGCATTGTAAAATTTTCAGTTGGAACGATTGATGACAAGCCAATTCTGAGGTGAGTACAGATTGTTCCTGTCTTTTTTTCTCTTTAATTTAAGAAATCCCTAAAATAAGTTACGGCAGGATAGGCTCCTGGGTACAAACATAGTGAGAGTATCAACCGATGCAAACCAGTTTCTTTTTGTTGTCTTCGACTTCGTTGAGTTCACATCGACTTTGTGTGCCAGGGAGAAGTCAGGGTCAGGCTGACATTTTCTTTTGTGACAACTCCCCTGATGATGACTCGAGCTGGATAGTGCTTTCAGAAGCACACTTTGGCAAATGTTTGGAGTTTTTTTTCTCAATTATTTGAAAACATAAGCTTCATATATAAGTTGCGTGTGCTTAACAGCCAAGTTTTATTTCACTATTTTCCTACAACATTAAGCTTAGGCGTATAATAATAAGCTTAGCCAATGTTAAGAATAAGCGTATATTTCATTTTGTATGCAGAATGCCATCTTTCAACAACTTTCTTGGAAGTAGACTCGGAGGTAAGTTTAATAAGCTTCAAATTGAGTTCCTAAAAACAAAACCGACAAATCATAAGGACATGATTACATAAGCTTTAAAGCATTTAACCTCAAAATCACTGTGAGTGCTAAAGCTTAGATCAGTTCTGTGAAAGCCTCAGAGAAAGCCTTTTTTTCCTTTTATTTTACTTGAATTGTTCCTGTCTCTTTTGCCAAATGCAATGTCTACACTTAGGGCCCGGGAATGGCTAGTGCGCCGTAAGCTACCTCTTAACTAGTATTAAAATGCACTATTTGTTATGGTCTCAAAGCACATTCATCATTGTACAACAATGGTACGGACTATTATTGTCAGGTACTAACTAGTTCTAGAACTAATCGTCACCGTGGCAAGAGTTAAAATTATGAAGAAATTAAGAATGTATAAAAAGAATGGATATAACTAAATTACAGCAAAATTACACAATTTACAAAGGTACAAGTAAAACAAAGTCATCTTCACATTGTAACACATCAAGGAGTAGCTCCTTTCTTTCATTTCTGAATTTAGGTTTGCTTCAACATTCCAGACTGAGACAACAATTCTTTGAAAGGATTTTCTCTTAAAAATTTTACAGAGAGAACTGATTTGTGGGTGATCTGGTATTATGGTTATGTAAATTATACTCTGGTTTTAAGAAATTGATTGAGGAGGATTATTGGGACTTTACACCTATGAACATTTACATCAAAAGCACATACGTTAAAAAAGTAAGAGTGACATTCAGGAAGGCAAATGGATTTTAATAACTAAGGGAATTGAATGTTTCCATTTTTCGAAAGAGAATTGAGCCCAAAACACATTTTTGTAAGACTAGCAATTGCTTTAAATGTGATTCTGGGCAGTAACCCCAAGCTCATACCATAATTTAAATAAGAAGTTAAAATTAACAAGATGCATCATGGGATATACAGATGTCTTAGTTTGGCAATCATAATTCCAATTGATTTACTAACTCAACGACAAGTAAAGTAAATGTGATTCTTCAACAAGAGATTTGAATCAATCATTTCTCCGAGATATATTTTGACAAATTCTTCCATTTCAAGTTTTGTTTGGGCAAGAGTGATGGGATCAAAGAATTTAATTTGAGGAGCGGAAGCCACAGTCTTTTGACTAGGGAAAAACACCCCTTAAGCTAATGGCTTAATGACATTTTTGTGAAGGGCTAATTTCCTGGTTGTTTGTCTTATCTCCATCTGGGACGGAGATAGGAAAATAGTTAGAATTCCTCGCAGGCTCAAATCATGCAATCAATGCTTTGTGATTCATTGTTGGTTCAGATTGCAATGCATGAACAACGTCAGTCTTTGACTCAATTTTTGGGTGATCTTGAAAGTTCTACGGACCGTGTTAAGGTAAGTACACTAATTTGTTATTCCCTCGTAGCATGTGTTGCGCTTACGTGTAGTTTTCTCTCTCTATGTGTAGTTATGGCTGAACCTGGGGTTTTGATTTTGGGGCACTCCTTCATCAGGCATTTGCATGAGTTTGTACGTCTGCCTACAAACGCTTTACGGGAGGATTTTGACATCACCACCCCTATGAACCAGCGCTAGCATGGAATAGGGGGACGAACTGTGGCCAAAGTCATACACTATGATTTGGAGATAGTCTGACATTTTTTCGCCTGACATTGTTCTTCTCCAGTTGGGTACGAATGATATCAGTGATCCTTCAATCCGTTCTGCTCTAACTGTCGGTTCACAGTTAGAAGACCTAACAAAGCTATTACATGAACAATTTGGCGTAACCGTGGTTTGCGTGTGCCAAACTATACCGAGAGAGAATGCGCACTTAAACGTACGCATTCGCACGTTGACGGATTATTTACGCGTTGTCCTACAGCCCCTTCCATTTGCATTTTACTGGAGACACGGGATTTTGGAGGACAACACAGTCATTGTTATTGCACGATGGAGTTCATCTGAACCAACGTGGACAGTTTAAACTGTATCGAAGTTTGAGGGGGGCTTTGATCCAATCACTTAAAGTGTTTAATGATGTACCAAGTTAGAGTCTTAGATCTGTACTATAGCTCGTTATTTCCTCTTTATTGGACATACCGCTAAGTTAACTATTGTTTTGCATTGGTACTTGGTAGTGTAATCCGCCATTGTACTCACGAAGTATTGTTTGTCTTTGATCCTTGTTTGGCCGGTCACGGTCGATTTTATGCTTTGTCTCCAAGTGAGTGGGCCGCCTGTGTTGCGTGCCATAGCACTCGGAGTCCCAAGCTATTTGTATGTATTTGAGGATACGAGCGTACGATCTAATGACAATTCTTAATTTTAATACCTCATTTATTTGACCTGTGGCAGTTATTGCGATTCAACTACAGATTAAGAGTTACACGAGAATGTTAATATGTTTGGATAAATTAACACTCTCTCTCCTTTACGAGTATGCCTCCACGAAGTAAGCATCCGAGATGTTCTGGCCCTTCTGCCTCTACAGTAAAAAGCATGGCAACCAGTACTGCTAGCATGCTAAGCAGTTTGTCAAATAGTACCTCTAATCAACAAGACGGCACAATGCAAGTAAATGTTACAGCGCTGTCCAGTGCCCTTTCTCTGGCTGTCCAAAAGGCCGTCCAGGACACACCACAACAACCACCATCAGTAACAACGTCAACTAACACAGCCTCAACATCGACCGTAGTGTCTGCCCACATGCCTACTACCACCTCGATCATCCAGAATTCCGTTGTGCAAGCAACGCAAGCTATTGCCGGGACTTCTGGAGGTAATATTGTATCACCTAACGTGCACAGTATGCCCACCACACCCCTTTTTTCAAGCGTCGCCATCCCACTTGGAAGTGCAGTTAGTGACAAAATAAAATCAAGAATTTGGGCTAACAAATTTGTACACCTTGGAGCACTGCTCCAAACCGCGGTTCAATAAGAGCGTTTTACTGTTGGGCTTTCGGCTACAGGCAATGGCAATAAGCCGCAGATTACATTAGAGCCAGCTAGCGCCCCATGTAAATTGAATAGTATTCAGCAGTGGGTCACGGCGTTCCACACGTTTATGGCCATTTATTGCCAGAAGTTCGCGGGGGACACGGCCGCTTCGTTCTTCAGATGGTTCCCCGCCCGCCATCCATGGTTCCATTTAAACACCATAAACTGGGCTTCCCTCTTCGACCGATTGTTTCTTCCATTGGCTCTGCCCTCTATAATACATCCAAGTTGCTTTTGGATATTCTATCGCTAATCCAGAACCTTAATGAATATTCTGTCCTTAATTCCTCGCAGTTCGCCAAAGAAGTGGCTAATATGGAAATTTCAGATCATGAGGTTATGGTTTCATTTGATGTTGTGTCGCTTTTCACAGCTATCCCAATGAACAAAGCCTGTGAATACATTCGGGACAAATTAAACAACGACAATACATTACACCTCAGAACAAGTCTCACCACTGATGACATCATTTCTCTACTGGAGTTTACCCTTTCAAATAATTATTTTGTTTATAATAACTGTATAAACAAGCAGATTCATGGCTGTGCTACAGGCAGCCCATTTAGCCCTATCGTCACCAAACTCTGCATGGAAGTGATCAAGGAACTAGCTATAAGTACCTCTTCAGTCCCACCAAAGGTCTGGAAATGAGGGACACTCTCTTCCTTTCACAATACAAAATTTTTTTTTTCACTATTGAACTTATACCATGCCAGATATATTCTTACGCTGACGCCACAAATAAATTGTGACGCCGTTACTTACCGCCACACGTAACTAATAAAATGACGTAAATCAAGAGACAAATTTGGCTAAAGGCTGAAACACTGATACCCATAAAGCAAAGCGACGAAAAACCAAGTGACACGATGTTAGAGGCAGTAACACACCGTCACAAGACGTCACAAGCAGTTACACGCCGTCACAAGACGTGACAAGCAGTTACACACCGTCACTATACGTTACAAGCAGTTACACGCCGTCACCAACAGTCACAAGCAGTCACACATCGTCACAAACAATTACAAGCAGTTACATGTCGTCACAAACAGTTACAAGCAGTTACACACGGTCACCAGACGTTACAAGCAGTTACACACCATCAAAAGACGTTACAAGCAGTTACACGCCGTCAAAAACAGTTACAAGCAGTAACACGCCATCAAAAACTGTTACAAGCAGTTACACACCGTCACAAGACGTTACAAGCAGTTACACACCGTCACAAGACGTCACAAGCAGTTACACGCCGTTACAAGACGTTACAAGCAGTTACACACCGTCACAAGATGTTACAAGCAGTTACACGCCCTTACAAGACGTTACAAGCAGTTACACACCGTCACAAGACGTTACACGCCGCCAAAAACAGCTACAAGCAGTTACACGCCGTCACAAACAGTTACAAGCAGTTACACACTGTCACAAGACGTCACAAGCAGTTACATGCTGTCACAAGACGT
This sequence comes from Platygyra sinensis, assembly GCA_019787425.1. Lineage (NCBI taxonomy): Eukaryota > Metazoa > Cnidaria > Anthozoa > Scleractinia > Merulinidae > Platygyra > Platygyra sinensis. The sequence continues at coordinate 6,926 of JAHPZR010053405.1, read as the reverse complement.
TACAAGCAGTTACAAACCGTCACAAGACGTTACAAGCAGTTACACTCTGTAACAAGACGTCACAAGCAGTTACACACCGTCACAAGATGGTACAAGCAGTTACACTCCGTCACAAACAGTTACAAGAAGTTACACGCCGTCACAAACAGTTACAAGCAGTTACACACCATCACAAGACGTTACAAGCAGTTACACACCGTCACAAGTCGTTACAAGCAGTTACACACCGTCACAAGACGTTAAAAGCAGTTACACGCCGTCACAAACAGTTACAAGCAGTTACACACCGTTACAAGATGTCACAAGCAGTTACACACCATCACAAGACATCACAAGCAGTTACACACCGTCACAAGACGTTACAAGCAGTTACACACCGGCACAAGACGTTAAAAGCAGTTACACGCCATCACAAACAGTTACAAGCAGTTACACACCGTTACAAGACGTCACAAGCAGTTACACACCGTCACAAGATGTTACAGGCAGTTACACACCGTCACAAGACGTTACAAGCAATTTTCACGCTGTCACCGTGATACGTTCAGACCTAAACACAAAATTTTATTTAACTGTTGGGTGTAGATCTAACTTCATGCAAGGTTTCCGTATAAATCACCTTGGTATTTCTTCCTTACTTGTAAGCACATAAATATAAGCGAAAAGGTGAACTATATTTTGTTTATCAAAACACAATCACTGACGTGAACACGGCTAATTCGCATTTCGCATTCACAACTAGCCTAGCAATTTCTAATTTCATGAAAGTGTTGTTAAAATACTGAAGATCTCTGAATTCAAAAGATGCGATCTTCAAGACGAGTCTTGCGAGCTTAAAGTGCGATGCATCGTCATTTAGTCGAAAACAGGCAGTTAAGGACACGCTATCCACTAGCAAACTGTTAAAAACAAAATATAAGAAATAAATATAATCAGAATCATGTAACACGTACTGTTGTCCTTGAAGTCTTTAATGCCGTTGCATTAAAATACTGAACAGTTGACCGTTTTATTCACTGATTAATAAAAAAACTGCAGAAGTGTTGGAAGGCGACGAATCTGGAGGTCGGGCATTTGCCCTCTTTCTTCGTCCCCACCCGGGGCATTTAGACAGCTTATGTGTCCCCACCTCGGGGAATTTGCCCATTTTCTTCTTTTTTTTTCAAAAAAAAAGGGTTATGCCCGGGGATTAGCTGTGGGGTGGGTGGGGGTTGAGCATTGCTGGAATTGACTGATGCATAGGGGTGCAAGTACGCATTTGCATTAGTTTGCTTTTTTCACACTAATACTAAAGCTAGCATATCAAAGTACATCCCTAAGAAATAAAAGAGTCGGACTAGTTTTACTTAATGAAGTAAGGCAGGGAGGAGGGAGGAAAGAATGACTTAATTTGCGTTAAGCTAAGAAACTTCATGCTGTTTTTAAGTTTGGTTTGGGATCAATTTCCGGCCTTTTAACAAAGCTGATAAGCATTTTTGATGATATACTGGTCTTTAGTCGTAATAAATGCAGAAATCATGCAATTAATTGCCTGGATTTACAGCGCGAATGGTCAATTTTTTACAGCTTGCACGCTTGAAGTAAATGTCGTAAAAGATCCAGGCATTCCAGTCTTTAGGGCTGGGTGTACGCTGAAGGGTATTTTTGCGACCCGTCATCGGCCTTTTTTCAGTTTATTTTAATGATACAAAGATATTACAATATTGCATAAGTAGTGAACAAGGGGGTGTTACAACTGATAATATTCTTAATGAAAAAGAGTAGATAACGTTTACAATAAGAAATGTTACAAACAATATGTCTCTCTAGCTTTACCGTCCAAATGTATAAAGCTGCGGGAAAGGGCAACAAAGTCATGTCAAGTCACTTGTCTATTTCAAGCTGGGTAATAAATTTGGATATGAAATCAAAAGTATCTTGTTTATTTTGCATTGTTTTGTAAGTATAGTGCCATTGCTTTGCATATATATATTGTCTGCTTATCAGAACTGATTGTTTTGAAAGCATTGTAGCGAGGTTAGGCTGATCTGGTGTAAACTATTAAATCATTCAAGAGACTCTTCACATAATTTCAAGAGGGATTGACAATCAAAGTATGCATGTTCAACAAAGTCATTTTCATCGTACAGAAAACATTGATACAGTCAGTTAACTTGAAGAAGAATTTTCTTAACTTAATATCCCGAGTGATATTATAATTGTACACAGTTCTCCCGATTGTCATCTACTACAGGACAATTTTTCCGCCATGATTTAATCCATACTCAATAAATCGCAGTAGGTTCTGTTTTGATTTCCTCTAACAAAACGTTTACGGCAAGACTGCTTGCATAAAGTTGAGAGTGATATCTTTACATAGTTGGAAATCGAAGTTTTTTTGCAAATTGAATTCAGAACTCCAAGGTCCATATGAACTGATGCGTAACTTTTGAGATAACCGGGAATAGCCGAGGTAATTTGGTAGTATTGCAGAAAGTTAACTTTGATGTTAGATCTATCGCTGAATTCTTGTGGTGAAAGATAATTACATTGTTTGTTCGGCAAGTCTTGTAGAAAAAGAATGTTACTACCCCTTTAGGCCTTCCAAAAGACCAATTTGTTTTCTGTTGTTCCACAAAATGAATCGGCGTTTCAAGGGATCCTCGTAATTGCTAGGCATTTCTTGAGAGTGATCAAGGAGCTCCCCATTAAAGATAGGGATTTTACTGTCTAATTTCTCGACATTGTAATTACAGTTTAGAAGAAAAAGTAGTCCGCCATGTTTATCAAAGTAGTAATCAGGGATTGCAGTCCAGGATTTGCTTTCCAATAGCTTGTGGGGCGGGCAAAAGAGCTCCTCTCTCTCACCCGCCCTAGCTATTTTTCTTTGGGTTTACCGGCACAATAAACCATAGCTGTTTAACCAATCAGAGCGTGCGCATTGATTTAGTTATTATATAAATAATAATGATAATAATAATAATAATAATAACCCAGTGATAACATTCCTCTCACTTCAGCTTGCCCCCCTCCTGGGTCAAGCGATTAAAAGAAAACTATAATGATGATGATGATAGGGAAAATGATGATGATAATAATGGTAATAATAACAATAATAATATAAATAGTAATAATACTGATACTAATTTTAATAATAGCAATAATAGTTATTTAAAAATTCTTGTTTCCTATAAACATGTCTGATACAAATTGGCTGAGATATCCTTTTTCATCATATTTGATAAAAATTGGGTTGGGTGTATGACGTCATCACTTGGCCAATTTGCGTATTTTAAAAACTTGAATCTCTGGAACAAAGAGAGATATTTGAAAAAAGATTAAATGGCATTTTTCTTCACATGCAGGCTACTTTTTTTTGCTTTGAAATGGCTTGGATAGAAAAGATGAGATTTTCGTCATAGTGGCACTATAAATATTACCCGTTAACATGAAGAGAACTAGCTGAAGGGAAATTATATAAGCTGCACTTCCTCGAAAGAAAAAAGCATACAACCATCCACGGCTTATTACTTAAAAGATCTCTGTGTTTTTAAGAAAAAAAGCTAAAAAACAATCTGCTTTAAAATGCTCTCATAAATTTGTTCGCCAGGCCTCGTGTGTGCAAAATTCATGTTCCTTGGCGAAAATGCGGATACAGATTTTATTTTTGGGAGATAATTCTTCCCTTGCATTTGTTTGAACCAATTGGCTTCAAATTTTTGGTATTTTCCCAGGAAATAGGCATGATTCCAGTGACGCACACTCTTTTTGAATACTCTTGACAATATTCTTGTGAATATTCTTAGTTACAGTGAATGGCATTTCCATTTGTGCTATATAACATACATACGCATATAACAGTATAACGTGGACCGTTCATCGAACACTAGTATCGAGAATTTGGCTAGTGCAGGTCTTTATTTTTTTATCGGCTAGTTTTGACGTTAACAGCAATAAAGAATTTTATATGGGTTAGATAAAGACATATAATGTAGAAACACAAAATGACATTCTTAAGGGCTTCTTTACATGGAGGTGAGGTAACCCGCCTCTCCATATAATTTCTCATTTTTATTTGATCATGTTTACATGATAGGTGGGGTAACCCGCCTAAGCGGGTTGTCCGGTCTGCCAGGTTGGGTAACCCTGTCAGCTGGGGTCACATTTTGCCATGTAAACCACTTAAGGTGGGGTAACCTGCCTAGCCGGGGTCGAGTTAACCTGTGATCAGGCCTTTTTTTTTTAAGGGATAAGGAATACTTTTCGGATCGTATGTTCAAAAATCAGATTCTGGTTTTTGCTCTGATTGGTCGAGAAACAATACTTATGGTTTGCTGTCTTCTGATTAGCTGTCACATTTCAATGAGACTTCTAGCCAGAAGCTGATCAGAAACCAAATGGTGCAGACGAAGCGAGTTTTTGCGAGGGCGAGAAATTCAATCATAAT
>JAHPZR010053404.1:0-15000 GCA_019787425.1 Platygyra sinensis | reverse complement strand
GCAATTTTCGAATTTTTCCGTGCACGTGGCAAAGAAATTTTCGTCTCATTTGCCCCGGTTTTTAACACTGCTCTGAATTGTGGGTTGAATGAAAAGAACTTTCTGTCGTGTAACCTCTTCTGCTTCGTGGGGTAGAGGAAACATGGCGTTGAATTAAAACCTAACATTTTGTATGAAAAATATTTTAATCTGGTGGTGTTAGGCTTGTTATTGTTTTTGCTTATGTGAGGTACGCCTGCAGGGTATTATGGTAGTTGTGTGGACTACCATGATTCTCTGCAGGCGTGTATGATGAACGGAATCTCCGAACTGTATAACACATGGGAGACGAAAATTCCAAAGTTAACTTAAACATCTGGAGACGAAAATTTAGTTCAACTTTGTCTCACGGTAATATATACAATATAGGCCAGACTTGTCTTAGAAGACGGCCATCGATCTTGTTTTTACGAGACGTAATTACAGAAAACCTTTAGTACTAATCAGAGAGCTTTTAAGTTTTGTATTCTTTGTCTAGTAACTGTTCGATTGTGAGATAAAGATTGCAACATTTTTGAATTAAAGAAATGGACCTGACAGACGAAGAAAGGTGTGACGCGAAAAATGGAATGTGTATCAGCTCAAGGATTAACTCTGCAAACGCGATCTCCTCTAGAGATTATAGATTCACCATAAGGTAGACATTGTTGTTCAGAGTAGTCCAATCTGAATACAAGTGCACAAACTGCTCAGTGGCAGTCAGTTTTATGTTGACATACATTATCTGTGTTAGCCAAGATCATGACTGTAACCCGTAGATCATGTGTTCAATGATAAACTGGAAAAGCTTTTTCCAGGCGGCCGATGTTTCGTCAGTCCAGCTTGACTTGAGAAGATCTTGAAGAGTAAACATCAAGGCATCCTCCATAGACTGTGAACAAATTGCTTTCGTTAACTGTATTACTGAACATCTAAGTTAACTCAAGAAGCCAAAGTACGCCCCCCCCCCCCCCCCCCCCACCCCCTGGTTATGGACCCATCTACCTGTAAAGCAAAGTGGAGTGGAGATTTGCATTTGCATATATCCAGTTCTTGGTTCAGAGTTTCTAAGAGTGTGTGCATTGGCCGCCATTTTTGAGTAGGGTCTATAGCTTGTTTTGAAACGGTTTCCGGTTTAAAGCCGCCTCAGATATAAGCCCCACCATTTATAATCCCATCTAAAAGCCCTTACGAAATTGTATTTATTTAACATTCATGTAAATACATTCAGTGTTATAGCGCTAACTGTGAGCACTGTAGAAAGAAAAAACAAATAAACAAGTAGGTTGGTCATTAAGAATAAAAAGCTATATCCGTGTTACCCTAAATGTAAGCTTCTCTACCAAAGCGAGGCCTGGTACACAACCATTCATATAAAAAACGAGTTTAATTTGAGTGTTTTCATATGAGACTCACTTTGAGAAAGATGCTGAATGTAATTCGGAAATGGCCTAATGAAGGTTGACGATCGGCCCGATCGGATCGGGTTACTTATGGTAGCGTGATCGAATAGCTCTTACGTGGATCTACTCATCCATGCATCTCTTGCAAAAAAGCGAAAAAACACACAGCAATCTTACGTATAGTGCGGTAGCTCATAAATCACCTCAAGGTATGCAGGTTTCAAAGCACGTGTTTTGTGTCTTCGTCCCAATTCATCCAAATACGCGCTAAAACTCTCGGCGTCGTCTAAGGCAGACACAGCGTTTTCCACTGCTTTCATCACTCGTTTAGCATGCCCATATAAGGCATTTGTCTTCTCCAGTTCCTCTGGGGGTACATCTCTAAACTCTGGGAATAGCCGCTGGTATTCGGGATGTTTTTCAAAGAATCTATATGAAGGATAAATGAAGTCAAGGTTAAACCTCTTTGGCCATAAGGGCTGGGAGGCATAAAGTGCTCACGCTTCTTGTTCACTTATCATATGAGGTAATTTCATAGGTAAACGGATAAATTGTTGTTGTTGTTTCGTGAAACCTACCCTTTCGGTCCCACAATACCTCATTCACACCAACTAAACTGGTTTAAATAAATCAGGTGTAGGTTTGTCGATTGTAATCATTGGTCATCATTTTAAGAAGACAAATTTCAAACCACATTGCTAACATGTTTTAATCAAACGGGCTTTAAAGGAGAAGGTCACTCCAAAAAACGCATAATTTCAGTCAACTCTAATTAATAAAAACTCTGCACTAAGTTTAGCCACTCACCAAAGTTTCAGTCTCTAAAGTACAGGTTTTCCTTGTGAAATTCGTGTTCAAAGAAGCCCGAAATGCGAACTGATCGTTGCCACCATTTTGAGCAGTACTCAGCAGCCAGGTCGCATTTTCGTGACGTCATTCCGTCCGAAACATTTTGCCCAAATTGCTTCCAAAGAGCCTTTTACTACCACTCTGGGTTATGACTGCTCTTGAGCAATATTATTTTGAGTCAAACATTCTCCAAACTCTGAAATAATAGCATTGAAGATTGTGAAGTGGAAAATCGCTCGGAAAAAATACTTTGCTGACATTGTGAAGGATGCTGTCAGTGGCAGGTTTTCTCCTTGCGGCCAATTTCGAGTGGGACTGAATGACGTCACATAAACATGAACTGGATGCCAAGACAGTTTCAAAATGGCGGCCTCCGAAGTCGATCTTTCAAGACGAATTTCTTCAGTATAGCGGACAGTTCGGAGGCTAAAACTTCGGTGAGGGGAAAAGCAGAATGCTTTCTTGCTATAGGCGAAGACAAAAAAGTAACCCTTCTGGAGCGACCTTTTCCTTTAAACTTGGAAAGTTGTGGGCTGTGCACAATACAAGCAACTAATTCTTAACCATGTTTAACCTTCTGGTGTGAAAGTGGTATTTGATTCATTTCATTGATGCTAGCCACTGTTAAAGACTGCGTCAAAAATTAATCGAGGAACAATTTGAGTGTATGAAAGTTTTTCCACAGATAAGTTTAAGTTTCTATTGTAGCAATGGTTTATGAGTTTATGAGTCTTAACCCTGGGGTGGAGGTTTTGAATTTCATGAGACAATATCACCGTTTTTCATTATTGCTCTTTCAAAGAAACTCACTTGCCTCTATATTCGAGCTACAGATATTTCCCAAACCCTGGAAAGACTTTTTGATGACATGGTATACGTATTCACAGCAATACAGGCCATCAAATTCCTCGTCGTGAATAAACCGCAGTTTTTTTGAGGAACATATGCATGGCAAAAGGACCTGTTAGGATCAAAACGGAATGCTGAAAAATGTCCGATAATTTTGGCACTGACAGCAAGACAATAACATTACCCCTTACTCGTAAATTTTCCAATGCGAATAACCGTTTCATTTGATCTCCAGCCCTTGTTAGTATTTCTGCATATACAGAAACGTAATTTCTTTGAAAAACATTTATTCTCGTCCCTAACAACCTTGACAACAGCATTCTAATGTGAAAGCGGTGAATGTCACCAACGACATAAACACACGTTAGACGATTTGCATTTTATTACCAGCTGTGTTTTACGGTATCAATCGGCCGTTTTTGGAGAAAGAAGGATAACATTTTTGCACGTTTTACGCGTCTCTTTTCCTGCAAACAGCAGTAAGAAGAGTTTAGAGGTTTTGGTTTTTGCTCGGTAATCGGGGTAATCGTTGAGACGGGCTTCGTTTGCTCAGATCAGAGCGTTACAATTAAAAAGGGACCACACACGTGCTGGGATAAAAAGTTATTTGCGCTACACCAGATTAACACTTTAAAAGACAGAAACGGCTGGATTTGTCATCATCATTATCATCATACTTTTTGTTTGAACAAGCACTTGCCTTTTCAGGGAAGAGAGTGCAAATAACTTTTTTCCAGCTGTAATATTCTAAAACTGAATCCCCATCAAAAAAAATTTAAATTCTAACAAGAAGAAAGACATTCGGCGAATATTGGACAGTTGTCCCTCAAGTAATAGGAATTGGAAACATTATTTGAAGTCTCTAGCAGTACAGGCAGTACAAAACAGTAAAAAGAATTGACAAGAGTAGCGAGTTATTGTTAATACTGTTCCTTTTTCTTTCAATTCTCCACGTTATGTTGGTAATCGTCGCGAGTCCTTCTTTCCCTCATACATTAGTTATGCATTGTTTGAATTACGAATTGACCGTGTTGCCGAAAATATATCATTGTCTTACACGGGTATCGGTTTATTTGGCCATGCAGATAACATGTATATCTCACACGGCAACACGCGACAGAAATTAAAAAAAAAAAAACAGAAATCAACAAATATTTCCTTTCATTTCCTACGTTTACATTGCTACATCAGGTTTTGCTCAGCCGGGTAAGTGAGAGGGTTAAAATAAACGTTTTTAACTCTACTAGCTACTGTAATTATTTCAAATCCGAAACGGAAACGAAAAATCGCCTCACCCTGTGGTCAATTCGAATTTTCCGAAATCAACCCTATTGTGAAGCAGTGCCAGAAAATCAACTCCTAAAACTGAGCAGCAAAGACGAGAAATTTTCGTTAGGAGCCTGTCACCTGCATTGTCATCATCTTCTCGTGTACAAGAGACAAAGTGACAGGTACAATACAAACTGACCGTCGGTACCTTGCAAAATATTAAAGTAAATTACAAGCGACGAAAATCGCTTAATTATAATTTAAGCAATACGTCTTTGCTTGCTTCCACTGCATACACAGAAGTACCTTTTTGTTTTTATCATAAATTATGGACCGTCTCTTCGCTTTGGCTTCACGGTGTCACGCATGTTAGAGTTTTGCCATTTTTTAAAAACTCTGATATGAATAATGTGAATGGCAATGGCTACATTAATTACTGGAGCTGAAATGGATTATACATCTTTTCAAGGCTTCTCGTAGCGGTATTAGTCACTAGGAGAAGCACTTCTAAGTTGTCAAAATGTTTGCTTCATGGAAAAATGCCGACAGAAAAGCGTTCCAAGAAGTGACGCTTCACTGACATCAAACGCACTTTACTAACCTCAAGAACGTCTTCTTGCCAACAGAATTCTTGTGAAGTTCGACGGTCTCCCATGTTTCTCTAACCAGGTATTTTTGAGCTGGAGTGAGAGGAATCACAGCAGATTTATCTGTGGGTTTGTGGGAAGACGATCCACAGCCCATGCTAGTTACCAAACGAAGGCACCTGTATGAAGTTCAAAAAGTTGAACTGAAAGACGATGTCTGCCAAGAAAATATCATCGATTGCCTTGGCACATTGACAACGTTTTCACATGACATGTAATTGACATCACTTTTGTTCAATATACTACAAAATTACTTTGTGTTGGGAGATTAACGCATTTAAAGGTGCATTGCTGTAAAATGATTGATACTGATTGCTGAAAACGAACATGTAAATTGAAAATATTACATGCAACATTTACATTGGTTTGCAACTAGAAAGGTCAAAAAGGCCAAGTGCTTTTTTTTTAAACAATAGTTTTTAACAATTGGTTGCTGTTTTGAAAGTAGAAGAGTAGAAACTCTTCCTTGGCAACGTTACAGTAGAACTCATTTCGCCTGCCTGTTAACGAATTTCTAAATAATTTCACTTAGGAAAAAATATTCAGAAACGAACATTGAGCACAACCGTGAAATCTACTCAAAATCTTTCTATAATCGGTTATTATCAGTCAAAAAATTCATCTACCTCACAAAAGGACTTCTCAAACACCTTCATTTGATTGGTCACACACTAGGGTTTGATCCACAGCCTTAAAAGTTAGAACCACCTTGCACAGCATGAAAAACAGTAACACATGAAAATACTGCTCAATAGCTTTCATCTGAATGGTTACCCACTAGGGTTTCATCCACAGAATTAAAAGTTAGAACCACCTTGTACAGCATGAAAAAACAGTAACACATGAAAGTACTGCTCAATAGCTTTCATTTGAATGGTCGCACACTAGGGTTTCATCCACAGACATAAAGGTCAAATGAAACAAAATTTAGACGTCTTTTCTTCAGTCATTTTGAAGCGATGAAATGTTAAACAAAACGTTTCAAAGGAAGCTTATTCGGAATTCTGATTCGTGGGAAAGAGTAAAAAAAAGTTAAAAGTACAAAGACAGCGGACAGCTTCACGAAATCGTTTCCCAAAATGGCCGCGTAGTTTAATGGAAGGAATGGAAGTGAGACACTGCTTTGTAACGTCGCAGTTATCTGAAACATTGCTGCGTTTCTGCGTCAGTGAGTCCATAGGTATGGTGAGTCGTTCGTGGGGAAGGTTTTGGAACTAAATAGAAACCTTATTTTACTTGAGAAATGGCTGAGGAGTTCGCCCGTAGCTCGGAGAGCATTATTCGCTTCACTAGGGTTTCATCCACAGACTTTAATAAAAGTTAGAACTTAACTACCTTGTACAGCATAATAAACAGTACCACATGAAAGTACTGCTCAATAGCTTCCATTTGAATCGTCACACACTAGGGTTTCACCTACAAACTTTAATAAAAGTTAGACTTGAACTTAACTACCATGTACAGCATAATAAACAGTGTTTTGTACGAAATTATTCAAAAGATCCCAGTACAATTACGTAACCTCCCTAGGGGCATATCTTTATAAAAGTGAACACGCGTTTCGAGACTGGTGAGGGAGACACTATTTCGTTTATAGACTCTAGATACAAACAGAGCAAGAATCGCAACTTGAATACAAGGTTTACTTCGGGAAAGGAATACAGAATTGTAAGTAAAATTCTAAACAGATTTCCAGTTTAGTTTTGTTCAAGGAACATTGCGGCAACAGAGCCCGAAAATAATTGTATTTTCATTTTCTTCTAGTTTGACTATATATGTGTATATATATATACACGCTTCCGTAAAGCAAGAGTACAGAAATAAATCCTCAGATTTCCTAAGCTATTTTGGTCTAAGACAAGTGCAATGCAAACAGTACCAAATGAAAGGGAACCTCCACTCCTACCAAAGAATCACTTTAAACCGCAGGATATAGTATTTGCACTAACGTTAGTTTTAATTTTTTTCCAGAAGAGTGTCTATAGTGGAGAAAAACGAATGTCAGAATCGCGTATTTTTGTTTTCAAATTTCCTGGGCGCCGCCATCTTGAATAATTGTGACGTGTCTTGGTTGCTCTGTTGTTCTGACACAAAGAGCTTTTGTCTAATAACAATGGGGCAACCATTTCACGTCACAATTATTCAAGATGGCGGCTCCCGGGAACTTTGAAAACAAAAATAAACGATTCTATAATTCATGTATTTAAGGTAAACGCGCTTTGTTAGTTAAAACTTCAAATAAATGTGATTCTTAAAATTATTTCGTGTGATTTAAAGTGAACTTTTTGTCAGAGTGGAGGTTCCCTTTAAGGTAAGTAATCAGAAGCGATGCGATGATAGTTCTGATCAAACAATAACTTTGCCGGCATATACTCGAATGGTAACACTTTAGGATTTTACCTAGAGAAAATAGATTTTCATGAATCATCTAGGGTCATCAATAATCAACTAATGATGTGTTAATTGCAAGCATTTACTCGAAAATAATAATCACATTAACTCTTCTTGTTTATGCTTTCAAAGTATCTGCCGTTGAAGCCGCCAAAGAGAAAGATTATATCTTTTAAGTGCGCGGCTCTGCTCGGCTCGGCTCGGCCCAGCGCGGCAGACTCAATAGCGCTCTGTTTAGCTTGAATAATCTCCAGGTTAGCCTGGTTTACGGATAGCTATAAATAGTGGTCATAGTAACACATATCCTTACTTATATCCTTACAATAATGATTTGACTCATAAATACTTCGATTTCTCTGATAGCAGTGATATAATTTTACTGTGTTCAGCAATATCTACCGAGCGACCTTAAAGTGACGATTTCAGTAAAAAGAACAATAACCAAACTAAACAACAGGATGAATTAAATAAACTAAGATCGCAGGACTCAGAATCGAGGGCGATTGAGCCCCACATCTTGTACCTCCTTGTGTGTTTGGTGGGGGTTGAATAGGTTTTCGGATCGACGGATTTGGCCTTAAAAAGCGCACAGACTGTGAATTTTTTGCTGTAATTCGAGCAGATTCACGGATTTTGAAAACACAGTGGATTGTGGATTGTGCAGGGTTTTTGTTTGAGGCAGGAGGCCGGACGTTTCGCCCGGTCGTTTCCATTCCATGTCCGGTACTTTGATTTCAATATTTGAGGGATTTTTTTTATTATTTTGTTATTGTAATTTGTTTTTACCTAAGCATCTCATGAATTTACTGACTAGATGATAACAGAATACTGCAATTAAATTCTTCAGAAGTGCCACATTACTTTTTTTTTCTTTGCTTATCGAGTTGAATATTTGATTGGTTTTCCGTTTCATTTCAACGAAATTGAAGTGACCATTTCGTTTTTATTCCTGCTCGGCCAAGTTAAAAGGGAAATCCCCAGGCAAAACACACTACACGTGTTGGTCGAACATCTGTTGGAGAAATGAAGAGAATAAGCGAAGGTAGGAATAGCCACAGCTGTTCTTGGGCTTTGCGAGGTGGACAGAAAGTGATGATTCAGCCCTTGGTTCTGACCTTGATGAATAGAAAAGTTAAAGCTGACAAAGATTAACCTCAGTTACCTTATGTCTTTTTTGAAATTCTAAAAAAATTAATAAATTCGCGATGATAAACAACTGAAAATTCTTTTGTCGCCATCCCCCCTCCCCCATCCCCTAACATTTATCCATTTCCATTACATATTTTACTTACAAAGATAATTTGAGTGACTCCAGCCTTGCATAAGAAACTGATACCGCTTTCCAGTAACGCTGGAAACAACGTTTCTGAGTGTTTTTTTTTAAAAAACATTTACTGGGGGAGCATGCCGCCAAACCCCCCTAGGTAGCTCGCGCTTCAAGCGCTCGAAAGGCGCCTTGCGGCGCCAAAAATATGCCACGTCTGGTACTTCCACGAACATGTCAACTACTTTACAAAACTGTCGAAATCCCTGGCTGTGAATTTTGGCGCGGATTCCGATCCGTATTGTGCCTGTCTTGATGTTCGGATCCTGGGTCCTGAACGAGATTTGGTTCATAGATCTTTCTTCAGCCTTGGTCAGTAAATTAATGAGTTCGTCCAATTTTATTTCTTTTTGGAACGAAGCTTATTTAAACTCAGGAGTATTGCCTTCTTTTCTATTTGTGCAGAATTAACAATGGCATTCACATTTACCAGTTTGCCTTTGAACTTTTATACTTTTGTTTCCGGATGTGGTTCTGGTTTCGGATTTGAACAAAAATATTGGCGGATCAACGGATTTGGAGAAAAAAAGACACGGATCGGCAAATTTGTATGCCCCTATTCACCCCCCTCTGTTTGACACTCGCAAGGTGTTTAACACTTCTATAAATATTTCTTGTTGAGAACAATTACATGGGACGGTGACGTCATATCACATAGAAATGAAGGCATTGTCACCGACTAGCCATACAACATTTTGGATTTCCCGTTCTTTACAAAACGTTGAAACACAAACAAACGTGGCTCAAAACAAGTAAACCGATAAAGAAAGCTAAATTTGTCTTAAAGCGTTTAAGGTACCGCAAGAAATTAAAAATATTTGCTTTAAATATTATAATTTGAAAAACATACTTGTTGCCATGGGAAATTCAAATTTCTGGCAGTTAGGTTCGAATAATCGGGAGGTTAGAAAAATACTTGTCATATAAATGTCAAATTTCTGAGAGGTTAAATTGAATTTCGAAAAATCGAGGCTACAAAAAATCGAGATTCAGCTGCATTGAAATAAGATATACCTTGAAACTGTCTTGAGACCAAAGTTATAGAACGCGACCGAATTTAAGATGTGTTGAGATGAAAGGATAACAAGAAAAACGTTGATCGATACATTACTTTTCACTGCTCTAAAAATCATAGATATCAACATAGAGGTGCATTATTTTAACCCGCACTAAAGAAAATTCTAGTTTAGCCTCTCTTGTCCCGATAGATTGACTTCCTGTGGAAACAAACAGATGTACACAGATGTGTTCTACCTCCGACGGTCAATAATAAGAAAACTTATTTTACACAAGATTAACATCTTATAGGATATGAAGGGCATGAAAGACAGTAACCAAAATATCCAGTCCAGAATAAAAACCTGTCATTCTTTTCAATGTTTGTCTTCGTTAACTTGTCATGACAAAAAGCGATAAGTTAACTTGAAAGTTGATGTTAAAACTGTAGGGTCAAAGTGAATACAAACAACGGTTCATAAAGCTCACTGCAAGCGGAAGAATAAATAAACCTACCCCTTCTTCAGTTAGACAGGTGAAAATGCTTGTGGAAAGGGATACCTGCGATATATTTTAAACGTTGTACTTAATTGAGACTCAATCCCCCAGGAGTTTGTCCTAAGAGTTATGTCTATGTTTTCACTGTTTAAGTTCTTTTTCGTGCGTTGATTTACATAAGAAGATGTGCTCATGCGTGGGATCAAACAGTTCAACGGGCCCATTGAGGGGGCAGTCTTAAGAGTCTTTCTTCGGCCAATTGCTTCCATGATATTCTTACTTCCGTAATAAATTATAGTGAATTAACATGTTTTTCGAAGTTGATTTAGCGTAATAACCCTTTTTAAGGTTACTTGTTTTCATCTGCATTACAATGTAATCCAATATGGATGCGAGGCAGTTTTGGGCTAAAACTACAAAATAGCCCGAAATTGCCTCGCATGCATGCTAGATTTTATTGTGATGCAACTGAGCAGAGTTAACCTTGAAAAGAGCTATTCACATATCCCGCAGGGCGAGTTTGTTAATAATTCAGCAACAACAGAGCTTTGTAGAATGCGTCTCGGACTATAGCTACTCGCCTATGTGAAAATTTCTTGGTTAATTTTAAGGCAAAAACCATCGCTGACGTTTTTTTTGTTAATCAAAAAAACGGCGCGCAGACGCAGTGTTTGAGACATTCTACACTGAGGAAAAAAACAAACTCATTTAAAATTATACCCGTCAGAAATTTTCGTGACATTTGCATGATGTACACGGCTGATAAAACAAACTGCAACTGTGACAGGATCACATATATGAACGGAATCGAGACCTTTAATTTCATGGCCCCAGCTTATAAACACCGGAAACGCTAACACGAAAAGAGGAAGCAATTTTAAAGGTTTTCTTTTATCTCTAGAAGCATTGCCGACAAAATTTCTCAGAAGTATTGTAGTAACCCTTCTATATCTATGCTGATTTCCCTCAAATAATCTCAAACGTCCATTTTGTTTTATGACAGCGCCATTGTTCGAAATGGAGCACTGTCACCGTTGAACGGTTTGAAAAGTTCAGCCTAAATTTTTGAAGTTCGTTGTTTGTAATCCGTGTTAATCTTCTCCATCTTTAAGCATTCTTGTTCCTTTATGGTTTGTTATTATCTCTTTGGTGTTTTTCTATCTTTGCAAAGTATTCTTTTCAGGTTTCTTTCAATTTAAAAGTAATTTTGTCGATGGCCAAAATTATTCAAAATATCGTGACTTTGCTCCTTTCACTTGTTAAGTAGATAAACAATGAGGAGTAGAATGATAATTACGTGTTGTGAATCAACAGTTTGATTGAAACTGATATAAATTGAAAACTAGAACTTGGAATTGTGGGGCAATGAAAATGTTTGAGCTTCAGTGAGCTCAGATTAAAACTCTGTTGAGATGTACACGACCATATTTGTAAATTTGGAATTGCTAAGAAAGGGGTTTTTTGTGTTTGAAATAATAAAATTCCCTTTGAGCAACTTGACTCGCTAGTATTCGAGAATATGTTAAACAAGAAACCAACTCTGAGGTATAGGCGCGGATCACTCATTTCAGCCCTAGACGAATATTTTTAGACAACACTGCTTATAATTGATTTCCGACTTACAACTTGAGCTGAACTTAATCAAACCGCCTATTTTTTTCAGTTTTCAAACTTGACCTATAGCGAACAAGCATTAGCCTCTAACATGGGGCTAATATTTGCTTGAACCACAGCGTTTACTCAATGTTAGCTCAAATGGTCCTATTTTGTTTTACTTTTAATTACCAAGGATGTCAAAAACTGTTTTCATGAATATTGAAGATACCAAAGCGAAATGAAATATGCTAATTTACTGACACTTCGAGGTGATCCATTAACAAAGCTACTGACCACAAGCTTTCAACTCAAAAATAATTGAAACAAACTCAACTTTCTCAACTTGATCTTTTTACCATACCTGAGATACCAGGGATATTTTCTGCTCTGGATGCCATAAAATATTCACAGAAGCCTTACATTCGTCTAAATATTTTAACGATCTTTACACCACCAAGTGAAATCTACACCATATCAACAACACCTGTTCTTTTCGTATAACCGACGGCAACATGCAAATCACCAACGAGCAGCCAGGCCACAGACCAAATATGTCCTTTTGCACGCCAAGAAGAATTGAATTGAATATTTTAAAAGAGAAAACCTTTCTTGCTTTTGGTGGAGTAGCATTCAAGTTTTCCTTCTATTCACCCCAGTAATGGAAAATTGGGTTGGTGAAAGTTATTAAGAAATGTTACAAATTGAGATAGGAAGTACAAATGTTACAAATTCGAGTTTTTAATTGATGGTGTTCACATTCAGAGGTGCCAAACAGAGCACGCGGGCGGCGGAACAAACTTGTTTACATATGTTGTGTCAACTTCCTTCACTACCATACTAATTAAAGATTTTTGTTTTCATCAGTTTGCAAACCTGGCTGACTAAGGAACTATCGCATTGACTTTCAGACACTATGGGCTGTTCGTCATCTCTGCGCCGAAAACCAGCACATATATCATTACCTTTATCAGAGACTCAAAAATATCTTGTAAGGGAGACATGGGAGACTATTGAACAACACAAAAACGCTGTTGGAAAGAAGACGTTTCTAAGGTAAATAATTTCGTTTTTCATCGTTTACTTAATTGCTACAACGACTTATTTTTTTTCTCCCATTATCTAACTTTTTTCACTGAAGTGTAATTCCTACATCTTATCTTTTTCTGCTGTTCCTGTTATATTGCATGGAAACTAAACCTGGAAACTTGGATGATAATTTCTTTCGAATAATAACAGAAAATTTTAGTGCACTAGAGTGGATTAATTTCGTTTATGAATAATTGTAACTTTCCTAGCTAGGTTCTTGAAATCCTTCTTTCAAACGAGACTTATTCAGTTTACTTTTTCGAGACACTGTTTGGTTCAAATCGTATTTCAGTGGCAGCAAAGATGGCGGACAACATGCTGCACCATATATCACAAATTTGTACTTTTATTAACATTCTCTTTCGAGGCCTTAGTAAATTTTGAAGGTAAGAGAAAACGGTTATGCACATGAGATAATCTTTAACTTTTAAGTCTATTCATTCAGTCTTCACTGAAGATGAAAGCATTGAAGTTGGATCATTTTTGAGTGACAAACAAAAGCACGAGCATATTGTCTCCTTAAGCAGGTGTGTGCAAATATAAAAAAGCCCTTGACGTTTAAATCGTCTGAATTTAAAATGATCACAGTGCTTGTCTCGTTGCCAAAAAAAGTGACTAAGCTTTTTTACACTGTTTTCATTCAGGAAAACTAAGCTTTAACTGACACAACCCGTTATTAAAAATAATAAGTAATGTTAGATGTTTCGAACACCCTGGGCTCATAAGCCATTACTTCGTCTGTTTTAGATCGAAATTCGTTGTTCAGTAAAATTTACCTCCCAGCTAAATACGCCTGGTGAGACCTTTTATCGTTATTAGAAGAGCTTACATGCTGAGATAAAGAGATAAATGCAAAAAAACACAAAGCTTTCGCGTTTTCTGTCTAGGAGCATGTGGCTAAATGCACGATATTGAAAACGGTGCAAACGAAATAACGCTTAATGCAGAGACCGTTTGGAAGCTTTTTTGACATTGATTTTCAGAAACTTTAATACAATTGAGTTTCTCTGTTCTTTTCTATTTTGGACCTGGTAAATCATTTTACGAATGAAATTTTAGGATTGTAATCATAACCGTCTGCAAATTTTTCCCTTAGGGCTGTCTTGAAGTTCCATGCACAAGAAACTAAAAACTGCAAATTTTTGTTTCCGACGTGAGATACCTATTTCAAATTTCGACAGCAAAGTAATCAACCAGATACCTTTAAGTTTTGATTTAAATTAAAACAGTGTAGTTGGGAAAATTTCCCAGTGAATCATTTAACAGTGAAATCCCTAGATATACCAACACTCTCTATCACGTAACATTGTTCTCATTTGCTGTTAGTAAACATGCTAAAATGTATATAAAGGATTTATACCTCACCTTCTGTAGTTTGAGCTTCGCAGTTTAAACTAAGAATTTGTTTTATATTAAAGAGGTTGTGTGTTTTTTCGAGTAACCAAATATTTTATAACTAAAATAGTCCTCTTTAATTTGCACCAAATACTCATTTCGCTTCAGATTAATCACTATTTATATTTTACTTAACACCCGCGACAAATTCACGATAAAATTAAACATTATTTAAATTATTTACCGAAAAAAACAATTATTTAAAGTGCTGTCACCCTCGATGCTGCTCAGATATGGAATCTATTGTTATGAAGTACTTAAAATTCGGATTTTCAGCATGTACTGATAACATTTCACCTCTGAGTAATTGCTCTTGACAGGAAAATGCCCTTTGAATTAAATGCCTAAAGGGCGGTTTGCTTTAATATCTCTGTACAGGCTACTACTAAATGGTTTCCAGTGTTACTGAGGTTATTGCTTCAGCAATAAATGTTGTTATTATTTTTGGCTCATCCAGTTTTATGTGCTTTTAAGACTTTTTCATCAATGTGATAACTTGACAATTCATTCTAGGTAAGACGAAACATGTTTCAATCACCAGATTCTTGAATTTTTTTCTCAGTGCAGCTGTAGGCAGGTCATATAAATAATAAGCTATATAAAAGCCCAGGAGAGAAAAACATCATGTGCCATTTCGCCACCCACCCACCCCCAATTATCGATCAATTACTATGGTCTC
>JAHPZR010053403.1:5000-15000 GCA_019787425.1 Platygyra sinensis | reverse complement strand
CCTACAGCACCGCAACTGCTACATGTAGATGTCCTAGCCTCAACATTTTGTATGTTTGGGATCTGATTCAAAACAAAAATTGAGAAACAAATGATACATGTATAATTGCAGGATTTGTTTGGATAGTACATGTACCTTTGCTTTATCAGTAGGATCAACAGGCGAGTCAAAATCTAACAAGAGGGCCGCTACTTTAGTATGTCCTTTGGCTGCTGCACAATCCAGAGGGGTCCACAAATACGAGTTCCTTAGATTAGAAAAGATATTTCAATCAATAATACAATTATTCCAAAAAAGAAACTTAAAAACAATTTCCATCATGAATGTAAACATACATGTACGTGGACCAGTAGTCAGTAGCAACGACAAAGAGATGAAAGTGAATGCAGTTAGTGACAAAAGGGAAATTATACAGGAAAAGGTAAAGTCAGCATTTGGACAAAAATTGAAAATAAAGTATTGTAAACAGTTACTTCCACATAATGTAAATGTAAATGTAAAATTAATGTACATTTAATGTCAAACACAGGGAGTGCTTGTGTGATCACCCGAGCCAGAGGCTCATGATAAAGTTCTTGACAATAATCCAGATTGAATTGGAATTTGGAAATGTTAGTTTTTGAGGAAAGGGGAAAATCGGAGAGAACCAACAAAAAACTCAACCCACATGACGCTGGGTTCGGGAATTGAACTCAGGACACATTGGTGGGAGGCAAGCACTCTCACCGCTGCGTCATCCCTGCTCCACCCACATACTGGCTGGGATGATACATGTAGATAAGGGGGACGTTAGGAATT
Organism: Platygyra sinensis; assembly: GCA_019787425.1. Taxonomy (NCBI): domain Eukaryota; kingdom Metazoa; phylum Cnidaria; class Anthozoa; order Scleractinia; family Merulinidae; genus Platygyra; species Platygyra sinensis. The sequence continues at coordinate 14,202 of JAHPZR010053403.1, read as the reverse complement.
TTGGTTTTGCGGATTTGGCCAATTTTTGGTTAGGTTTCTCGGTTTTCGCTCTTAAAATCACGTTTTTTTGGTTTTGGTGCTTTGTGCGGTTTGCGGGTTTTCTCCAATTTAGTCTTTGGTTTTCGGTTTTTGTCAACAATGATGGCAGTTTTTTGGACCAGGGTACACTTCGTGTACCTTTCATGATGGTGCTTACCTGGGGGACACTTCGTGCACGTTACATGACAGTAACTACTGGGGGACACTTCGTGCACGTTACATGACAGTAACTACTGGGGGACACTTAATGCACCTTACATATTGGTGCCTACCAGGGTACACTTCGTCCATTTTACATGATGGTGGATAAGTGTTAACAAAACAAACCACGCTATCCACTGGATAGTGATTTATCAGGTGGATAGCGTTATCCACTTTTCGAACAACCGGGGCCAGGTGGTTACAGCAGGATTCGAACTTCTGACATCTGCGATATGGTACAATGCTCTCCCGACTGAGCACGAAGCTACTCAGTTCTATGACTGTCAATTTGTTAGGTTCATTTTTTCTTGTAAAATGATTTCCAAAAATGGAAACAAACCACGCTATCCACTGGATAGTGATTTATCAGGTGGATAGCGTTATCCACTTTTCGAACAACCGGGGCCAGGTGGTTACAGCAGGATTCGAACTTCTGACATCTGCGATATGGTACAATGCTCTCCCGACTGAGCACGAAGCTACTCAGTTCTATGACTGTCAATTTGTTAGGTTCATTTTTTCTTGTAAAATGATTTCCAAAAATGGATGTATATTTCAAAATTATTCGGCTCACACTTGTTGTAAATAGCCAACGAGGTGCAGTGCTCCAAGTTGCCTACCCGGAAATAACAAAGTACATGACAAAAAAACGTGGAAGTGCTTCATTATCGTAATGTGTTTCAGCATAATGTCCTACGATTTGCAAGCTGATAACCGAGGCTGATAACCATCCTTCTGCCTGCGGGCTGCTGTGCCAAGGAATTGCTTGCTAATGACACAAACATTAGGCGACTGTTGGCAAATGTTAATGGATGTGATGCCCACAAGTCTGCTGTAACAAGTTTTCAAAAATCAATTAATTTTTTTCCAAAAATGGAGGTGACTGTTTGCCTTGTCCTTAGCCATTAACCCACATTTTCCACAGTAAAAATTGTCTTTTTATCGTGTGATAACACGCTTTCAGCGACATTTGGAAGAAAAATAATATTGAAATACTAAAAAAAATGTTCTTGCAGTTAGTGATGTGGTAGTCTAGTGGTTAAGAGACGGGGTTGTTAATCGAATATTCCCTAGCTCGAGTTCTGTGAGTCGAGACATTAGGGATTTTTTGTAGTTGAAAGGGGATTTTGAAAAATGATGTTGATTTCCCATAATCCATATCAAGCTCTCAGTTTCCTAAATTGACGATAATAGTCAATTCAGGGAAAATTAGGAATTGACGATAATCATCATTCCAAAGGAAGAGGATGGGTTGTCTATTTCACAAATGAAACAAGTGTATGTACACTGCACTTGCGAGGACAAAATAAATGGAATTATACCTTCTTCTCTCCCAAAAAATATTCAAGTTGTTTCAACAGGATTCAAACCCACGACATCTGTGATACGGTACAGTGCTCTCCCGACTGAGCCATGAAGCCATTTGGTTCAATTCAAGATAATTTGTAGTGTTCATTTTTTCTTGCAAAAGAATTTTAAAAATGGATTTATATTTAAAAATTATTTGGTTCGTGCTCATTGTATACGAGATGGTGAATAGCCAATAAGGTGCGGAACGCCGAGTTGGTTGATATGGTGCGTTTATACTGTCAAAATTCATCATTACAAATTAACCGCAGTATAGTTCCTATTCAAGCAACTGGATTGACTATCATGGAGTCCCATTTTCAATAGAGTTACTGGAATGGGGTCGCACATTTTCTTACTTGTGGGGTAATTAAGACAGTTCTTCTTCTTTCTACGTATAAAAATTAATAACAGAAAGAGTGATTCTGAAGACTACCAAAGCTTCGTAAGTGAGGACTTTTATTTCGCTTTTTGGTTTTGGGTGAAATTTTTTGCGGTTTTGCGGTTTTCGGCGATTTTTTGCGTGGTTTTTCGGTTTCTAATAGGCCCCTACGCCCCCGGCCCCTCGATTGTAGGTTCCTCTTACATGTACAGAATATTAGAGAGAGGCACTATGACTTGAGTTAAGTATCTTGCTAAGGACACAACACAATGATCCCACCAGATGCATGTAACAGGGCAGTGTCTCTCTACATGTAAGTGCATGTCTCTACTACAATATACTTCTTGTTTTTCTGTGCAGAAGACATCTCATTTTACAATTTACCTACAGAAGACTTGAATACTACTTGTACCTAGTTGTTGTATGAACAGAAAAGCTCACAGATTGCACCCACCTTGCATCCACTTCAGCTCCACGCTCTAACAAAGCCTTGCAACACTTCACATGACCCTCTATCGCTGCCAGGTGAAGTGGAGTGTTTGATGCTTCATCTTCATCATTAACAATGGAGGGATCCCTCTTAACCAGTTCAATTACTGTTCTAAAAGTGGGACAATAATCATTATTATATTAAACTACTTGGCAAGTTGAGTCTAGACTTTTTTGAAGTGAACTTTGATGCAAGATTGTTTCTCACATGGCAACTTCTCTGGTGGGAATTTTAATTTTGAAAGTTACGTATCTCTGTGCTTGTTTGAATCCAAGCGAGCCATTTCAGAGTTTGATTTATAAAATAACTAACAGAGCCACTACTTGTGCTCTCATGGGTTGATAGGTGTGTTTAGATTAGAGTACGTAAACACGGTTGTGACGTTTCAGATTTGCGCAATATTTTTAAGAAAAAAAAAGCAAGAGCACCTTTTCTGTGTTTACAGAGCCTTGCCTTATGTAAACACTCAGAGGGTTGGGAGAATTCTCAAAAGTTATGCAAACCTGAGATGTAGTCAAGGGTTTGCATAACTGTCTCCAATTCTCCTAACCCTCTTCGTGTTTAGATGAGGCTATTTAAACACAGAAAAAGTGCTCTATTGCTAAGTACCAACCATGCATTAAGCACTTTACTACCCATTTTTGTTATACTGTCAGTAATTATACCAATCCATTTAACAAGGAACCAAACTTATTGGCCCACTAATGATGAAATCTGTAGTGGACTGTATCTTCGATAGTTTTAACCACTGCAACACTCTTAAACACTTGGCATCATGTACATTCTCTACATTGACCCACACTGGGGCCATCCTACCAGTAAGCCCCTCCAGAAATTAGCTGACCAAAAACCATGTTGAACAGATATTACATCCCACTGCTGTAGGAGAATTTTATTAATATCTGACAACTTGCATACAACAAACTACAGATAGACAGTCATTTTACATCCCCCTCCTTTGTGCATACCTTATTTTGCCATTTTTAGCAGCCAAATGCAGAGGAGTATTCTCATCTTCATTCCTAGAATCTACTCTGGCACCATGATTCAACAATGTCTAATATTGCCCAAAAAAAAAATTAATACATGAAAGCAAACCATTTGGAAAGAAATTACTAAAACCACAAGTACAACATTGGTATAGTTAAGCTCCTGGCATAATGGGACCAGTTGTCATTTGTCACAATGTGGGTTGAGATTATTTTATATCCAGTTTGAGGTTGACACAGTTACATGCAAATTAATTGCAGATTTTATTTTGTTTCAAGGGTCTTTCTCTGGGTAGGTAAAATATTCATCCAGACCAATGAAAGTAGCTTAAAAGTAGCCTATGAAATGGGTGTCACTGCGGTAGGATGCTAGTCCAATCAGATGCCCTTAAAACATCCAAAGGCAAAATTTTGGCGCAAATTAAACATTTTCGCATTGTTACTTTTCTTTTGATATACAATGTACTTAACAATTATTCCTCTTGCCCTCATGGCCTCTGAGTCAATAGCCCATGAGGCCGACGGCCAAATGGGCTATTGACTCAGAGCCCATGAGGGCAAGAGGAATAATTGTTAAGTACATTGTATATCAAAAGAAAAGTAACAATGCGAAAATGTTTAATTTGCGCCAAAATTTTGCCTTTGGATGTTTTAAGGGCATCTGATTGGACTAGCATCCTACCGCAGTGACACCCATTTCATAGGCTACTTTTAAGCTACTTTCATTGGTCTGGATGAATATTTTACCTACCCAGAGAAAGACCCTTGAAACAAAATAAAATCTGCAATTAATTTGCATGTAACTGTGTCAACCTCAAACTGGATATAAAATAATCTCAACCCACATTGTGACAAATGACAACTGGTCCCATTATGCCAGGAGCTTAACTATACCAATGTTGTACTTGTGGTTTTAGTAATTTCTTTCCAAATGGTTTGCTTTCATGTATTAATTTTTTTTTTGGGCAATATTAGACATTGTTGAATCATGGTGCCAGAGTAGATTCTAGGAATGAAGATGAGAATACTCCTCTGCATTTGGCTGCTAAAAATGGCAAAATAAGGTATGCACAAAGGAGGGGGATGTAAAATGACTGTCTATCTGTAGTTTGTTGTATGCAAGTTGTCAGATATTAATAAAATTCTCCTACAGCAGTGGGATGTAATATCTGTTCAACATGGTTTTTGGTCAGCTAATTTCTGGAGGGGCTTACTGGTAGGATGGCCCCAGTGTGGGTCAATGTAGAGAATGTACATGATGCCAAGTGTTTAAGAGTGTTGCAGTGGTTAAAACTATCGAAGATACAGTCCACTACAGATTTCATCATTAGTGGGCCAATAAGTTTGGTTCCTTGTTAAATGGATTGGTATAATTACTGACAGTATAACAAAAATGGGTAGTAAAGTGCTTAATGCATGGTTGGTACTTAGCAATAGAGCACTTTTTCTGTGTTTAAATAGCCTCATCTAAACACGAAGAGGGTTAGGAGAATTGGAGACAGTTATGCAAACCCTTGACTACATCTCAGGTTTGCATAACTTTTGAGAATTCTCCCAACCCTCTGAGTGTTTACATAAGGCAAGGCTCTGTAAACACAGAAAAGGTGCTCTTGCTTTTTTTTTCTTAAAAATATTGCGCAAATCTGAAACGTCACAACCGTGTTTACGTACTCTAATCTAAACACACCTATCAACCCATGAGAGCACAAGTAGTGGCTCTGTTAGTTATTTTATAAATCAAACTCTGAAATGGCTCGCTTGGATTCAAACAAGCACAGAGATACGTAACTTTCAAAATTAAAATTCCCACCAGAGAAGTTGCCATGTGAGAAACAATCTTGCATCAAAGTTCACTTCAAAAAAGTCTAGACTCAACTTGCCAAGTAGTTTAATATAATAATGATTATTGTCCCACTTTTAGAACAGTAATTGAACTGGTTAAGAGGGATCCCTCCATTGTTAATGATGAAGATGAAGCATCAAACACTCCACTTCACCTGGCAGCGATAGAGGGTCATGTGAAGTGTTGCAAGGCTTTGTTAGAGCGTGGAGCTGAAGTGGATGCAAGGTGGGTGCAATCTGTGAGCTTTTCTGTTCATACAACAACTAGGTACAAGTAGTATTCAAGTCTTCTGTAGGTAAATTGTAAAATGAGATGTCTTCTGCACAGAAAAACAAGAAGTATATTGTAGTAGAGACATGCACTTACATGTAGAGAGACACTGCCCTGTTACATGCATCTGGTGGGATCATTGTGTTGTGTCCTTAGCAAGATACTTAACTCAAGTCATAGTGCCTCTCTCTAATATTCTGTACATGTAAGAGGAACCTACAATCGAGGGGCCGGGGGCGTAGGGGCCTATTAGAAACCGAAAAACCACGCAAAAAATCGCCGAAAACCGCAAAACCGCAAAAAATTTCACCCAAAACCAAAAAGCGAAATAAAAGTCCTCACTTACGAAGCTTTGGTAGTCTTCAGAATCACTCTTTCTGTTATTAATTTTTATACGTAGAAAGAAGAAGAACTGTCTTAATTACCCCACAAGTAAGAAAATGTGCGACCCCATTCCAGTAACTCTATTGAAAATGGGACTCCATGATAGTCAATCCAGTTGCTTGAATAGGAACTATACTGCGGTTAATTTGTAATGATGAATTTTGACAGTATAAACGCACCATATCAACCAACTCGGCGTTCCGCACCTTATTGGCTATTCACCATCTCGTATACAATGAGCACGAACCAAATAATTTTTAAATATAAATCCATTTTTAAAATTCTTTTGCAAGAAAAAATGAACACTACAAATTATCTTGAATTGAACCAAATGGCTTCATGGCTCAGTCGGGAGAGCACTGTACCGTATCACAGATGTCGTGGGTTTGAATCCTGTTGAAACAACTTGAATATTTTTTGGGAGAGAAGAAGGTATAATTCCATTTATTTTGTCCTCGCAAGTGCAGTGTACATACACTTGTTTCATTTGTGAAATAGACAACCCATCCTCTTCCTTTGGAATGATGATTATCGTCAATTCCTAATTTTCCCTGAATTGACTATTATCGTCAATTTAGGAAACTGAGAGCTTGATATGGATTATGGGAAATCAACATCATTTTTCAAAATCCCCTTTCAACTACAAAAAATCCCTAATGTCTCGACTCACAGAACTCGAGCTAGGGAATATTCGATTAACAACCCCGTCTCTTAACCACTAGACTACCACATCACTAACTGCAAGAACATTTTTTTTAGTATTTCAATATTATTTTTCTTCCAAATGTCGCTGAAAGCGTGTTATCACACGATAAAAAGACAATTTTTACTGTGGAAAATGTGGGTTAATGGCTAAGGACAAGGCAAACAGTCACCTCCATTTTTGGAAAAAAATTAATTGATTTTTGAAAACTTGTTACAGCAGACTTGTGGGCATCACATCCATTAACATTTGCCAACAGTCGCCTAATGTTTGTGTCATTAGCAAGCAATTCCTTGGCACAGCAGCCCGCAGGCAGAAGGATGGTTATCAGCCTCGGTTATCAGCTTGCAAATCGTAGGACATTATGCTGAAACACATTACGATAATGAAGCACTTCCACGTTTTTTTGTCATGTACTTTGTTATTTCCGGGTAGGCAACTTGGAGCACTGCACCTCGTTGGCTATTTACAACAAGTGTGAGCCGAATAATTTTGAAATATACATCCATTTTTGGAAATCATTTTACAAGAAAAAATGAACCTAACAAATTGACAGTCATAGAACTGAGTAGCTTCGTGCTCAGTCGGGAGAGCATTGTACCATATCGCAGATGTCAGAAGTTCGAATCCTGCTGTAACCACCTGGCCCCGGTTGTTCGAAAAGTGGATAACGCTATCCACCTGATAAATCACTATCCAGTGGATAGCGTGGTTTGTTTCCATTTTTGGAAATCATTTTACAAGAAAAAATGAACCTAACAAATTGACAGTCATAGAACTGAGTAGCTTCGTGCTCAGTCGGGAGAGCATTGTACCATATCGCAGATGTCAGAAGTTCGAATCCTGCTGTAACCACCTGGCCCCGGTTGTTCGAAAAGTGGATAACGCTATCCACCTGATAAATCACTATCCAGTGGATAGCGTGGTTTGTTTTGTTAACACTTATCCACCATCATGTAAAATGGACGAAGTGTACCCTGGTAGGCACCAATATGTAAGGTGCATTAAGTGTCCCCCAGTAGTTACTGTCATGTAACGTGCACGAAGTGTCCCCCAGTAGTTACTGTCATGTAACGTGCACGAAGTGTCCCCCAGGTAAGCACCATCATGAAAGGTACACGAAGTGTACCCTGGTCCAAAAAACTGCCATCATTGTTGACAAAAACCGAAAACCAAAGACTAAATTGGAGAAAACCCGCAAACCGCACAAAGCACCAAAACCAAAAAAACGTGATTTTAAGAGCGAAAACCGAGAAACCTAACCAAAAATTGGCCAAATCCGCAAAACCAAAATTCCTAACGTCCCCCTTATCTACATGTATCATCCCAGCCAGTATGTGGGTGGAGCAGGGATGACGCAGCGGTGAGAGTGCTTGCCTCCCACCAATGTGTCCTGAGTTCAATTCCCGAACCCAGCGTCATGTGGGTTGAGTTTTTTGTTGGTTCTCTCCGATTTTCCCCTTTCCTCAAAAACTAACATTTCCAAATTCCAATTCAATCTGGATTATTGTCAAGAACTTTATCATGAGCCTCTGGCTCGGGTGATCACACAAGCACTCCCTGTGTTTGACATTAAATGTACATTAATTTTACATTTACATTTACATTATGTGGAAGTAACTGTTTACAATACTTTATTTTCAATTTTTGTCCAAATGCTGACTTTACCTTTTCCTGTATAATTTCCCTTTTGTCACTAACTGCATTCACTTTCATCTCTTTGTCGTTGCTACTGACTACTGGTCCACGTACATGTATGTTTACATTCATGATGGAAATTGTTTTTAAGTTTCTTTTTTGGAATAATTGTATTATTGATTGAAATATCTTTTCTAATCTAAGGAACTCGTATTTGTGGACCCCTCTGGATTGTGCAGCAGCCAAAGGACATACTAAAGTAGCGGCCCTCTTGTTAGATTTTGACTCGCCTGTTGATCCTACTGATAAAGCAAAGGTACATGTACTATCCAAACAAATCCTGCAATTATACATGTATCATTTGTTTCTCAATTTTTGTTTTGAATCAGATCCCAAACATACAAAATGTTGAGGCTAGGACATCTACATGTAGCAGTTGCGGTGCTGTAGGGAACACCAACAAATTTAGTACACTGTTTACAGTCCCCTATTTTTCTGTGGTGACATAGATGTCAATCATTGAGTTCAACAGGCCACCATCTTGGTCTCTTGATGCCAGCAAAACTGGGGAAAGTACAAAATGCCCCTGGGTAGGGGTGGTGGAGGGCATGGCATGGCATGGCATGGTGGGCAGAAAATATGTTTTTTTGCAACTTCGCCCCGTGCTATCAACCCCACCACCTCTACCTATGGGCATTTTGTACTGTCCCCAGTTTTGCTTGCATCAAGAGACCAAGATGGCTGCCAGTCAAACTCAACTATCAGCGACTACAATCTCACGCAAAAATGGGGCCTGTGAACAGTCTAGAATTATAGAGACTCCCTGCAAAACATGAAATACATGTACGGCAACAATAAACAAGCATTCTAGCAATACTTCTAATATAAGTGAAATTTCTTTCGTCTTTCATATATT
>JAHPZR010053401.1:0-30000 GCA_019787425.1 Platygyra sinensis | reverse complement strand
TAAAAAATATATAATTATGTACAGTAAAATGTTAGACTCTGGAACACTATCTGTAACTCTGCACCCAAGACTATCTTCAGTAGTTTGAATTCTTTTCAAAACTATGTTAAAGAAACTCTATTTGACTCTCTTAAGACCTTCGATGTGGAGTGGCCGTGTACTTGGTCCTCTGTTAGACTGTGTGCGTGCCATTGTCCATAACATTTTCTTTTCTCTATTTTGTCATGCATCTTATATTTTTGCATTTTTTTTTCATCCGGACGGTACCTCGCATGGGTTTCCCATTCGTACCGTACATATTTGTGATTTTATGGTAACTAAGCCTAATAAAGTTTTAAAAAATGTATAAAACTATGTGTCAAACTATTTTTGTTTTAAAAACTTGTGCAACATCCTTGACTTGAGAGCTTTCTCTTTCTTGGTCTCTTGATGCGAGTGAAACTGTAGAGAGTAAATTTTTTTCTACCCTTGCACCCCACGTTATTACATGTAAGTCCACTGCCTCTTCTCGCAGGCATTTTATACTCTCCCCAGTTTCGCTCCCATCAAGAGACCAAAATGATGGCCCATCATGGAACTTAATGTTCTAGATCTAGAATTTCACAGAAAAGTATGAAGAACCTAGTAAGATTACTTGCAACCCTGGGAAAAAAAGACTTGTTTCAGTTTTAATTGCAAGACGTTAGTGATACTAAGTTGTAATCAAACCACATATTAAGAGATTCCTCCTCCCCTATGCCTATTAGTTATCCTGGCTTGAATGCCCTCTCTCGTACATGTATGTAGGTATCCTTCATTGCTATAGGGGAGTGAGGATAACTGCCATTAACTACACAACGAATAAAATATTGTTGGAAACTGTCCCAGTAGAACAGAACAATAAAGGTATATTTTTTAATCGGTCTCAACTGGTTCGGTCCACGCAGACTGTATATACCTGGAGTTGTAAAAGATACCATGGCGTGTGTAAACATTTTAACATTTGAAAATTACATGTTACATGTGCACTGATACAGTGACTGTTAAGTCACATGTAACTTAAAAGTACATCGTATCATTGCTGGTGACTTCCCAACAAATTTATCCTCCTATACCAGAACAATTAGGCCAATGAAAAAGCAATGCCATACTATACTGTGTACATCTCATTTTTTGGACCTATCTCTTTATGTTTACAAATTTTGGTTATAGGCAGTATGCAGTGCCTACCTAAACCAAGATCTGCTAGTGTTTTTTTCTTGGTCAAAGAACATCAATTGCTGGCAACCCGTTTGACTGCCACCAAATCTCATCTTTGAGATTCTTGAAGATCCCTCTTTGTCCTTCAGTTTCAAGGCCTCGGGTCTCTGCATTCATTTCTCAACTCTTCCCCAAGCGAAGATCCTTTAAATGGCTTCAACCAGCATTCCTTTTATTTTTCCCAGCAGGTCCCCTGTAGAACTTTCTTTAACCGTTACTGAAAGAGTACAGGTGATGGTTTGGGGGGAAGAGGGAAACTGCCAGGTCTTTGTAACTTTCTTGTCATCCACCACCTACAACTTTTGCACATCCAGCATTACCCCCTTTCTGTTCTCCAGCCTCAAATTGTGTGTCTCGGGGCCATCTCCATGAAAAAAGCGCATTAACATGATGTTAATGCGCTTTTTTCATGGAGATGGCCCCGAGACACACAATTTGAGGCTGGAGAACAGAAAGGGGGTAATGCTGGATGTGCAAAAGTTGTAGGTGGTGGATGACAAGAAAGTTACAAAGACCTGGCAGTTTCCCTCTTCCCCCCAAACCATCACCTGTACTCTTTCAGAAACGGTTAAAGAAAGTTCTACAGGGGACCTGCTGGGAAAAATAAAAGGAATGCTGGTTGAAGCCATTTAAAGGATCTTCGCTTGGGGAAGAGTTGAGAAATGAATGCAGAGACCCGAGGCCTTGAAACTGAAAGGACACCAAGAGGGATTGCTCAAGAAATCTCAAAGATGAGATTGGTGGCAGTCAAACGGGTGCCATCCCCCCAAAAGCACCCCACCCCAAAAGCAATTGCTGTTCTTTTGACCAAGAAAAACACCCTAGCATGATCTTGGTTTAGGTAGGCACTGCATACTGCCTATAACCAAAATTTGTAAACATAAAGAGATAGGTCCAAAAAATGAGATGTACACAGTATAGTATGGCATTGCTTTTTCATTGGCCTAATTGTTCTGGTATAGGAGGATAAATTTGTTGGGAAGTCACCAGCAATGATACGATGTACTTTTAAGTTACATGTGACTAAACAGTCACTGATACAGTGCACATGTAACATGTAATTTACAAATGTTAAAATGTTTACACACGCCATGGTATCTTTTACAACTCCAGGTATATACAGTCTGTGTGGACCGAACCAGTTGAGACAGATTAAAAAATATACCTTTATTTTCCTGTTCTACTGGGAAGTTTCCAACAATATTATTGTTGTGTAGTTAATGGCAGTTATCCTCACTCCCCTATAGCAATGAAGGATACCTACATACATGTACGAGAGAGGGCATTCAAGCCAGGATAACTAATAGGCATAGGGGAGGAGGAATCTCTTAATATGTGGTTTGATTACAACTTAGTATCACTAACGTCTTGCAATTAAAACTGAAACAAGTCTTTTTTCCCAGGGTTGCAAGTAATCTTACTAGGTTCTTCATACTTTTCTGTGAAATTCTAGATCTAGAACATTAAGTTCCATGATGGGCCATCATTTTGGTCTCTTGATGGGAGCGAAACTGGGGAGAGTATAAAATGCCTGCGAGAAGAGGCAGTGGACTTACATGTAATAACGTGGGGTGCAAGGGTAGAAAAAAATTTACTCTCTACAGTTTCACTCGCATCAAGAGACCAAGAAAGAGAAAAGCTCTCAAGTCAAGGATGTTGCACAAGTTTTTAAAACAAAAATAGTTTTGACACATAGTTTTATACATTTTTTTAAAACTTTATTAGGCTTAGTTACCATAAAATCACAAATATGTACGGTACGAATGGGAAACCCATGCGAGGTACCGTCCGGATGAAAAAAAAATGCAAAAATATAAGATGCATGACAAAATAGAGAAAAGAAAATGTTATGGACAATGGCACGCACACAGTCTAACAGAGGACCAAGTACACGGCCACTCCACATCGAAGGTCTTAAGAGAGTCAAATAGAGTTTCTTTAACATAGTTTTGAAAAGAATTCAAACTACTGAAGATAGTCTTGGGTGCAGAGTTACAGATAGTGTTCCAGAGTCTAACATTTTACTGTACATAATTATATATTTTTTATTCTTATTGTATTCATTTATTGTACTGTTCACTGAAAAACCCTTTTCAGGAGTGTTCAATAAAGTTAAACCTTAAAACTTAAGATGGTGGCCAGTCAAACTCAACAATCAACATGTGCGATCTCAAGGAAAAAGAAGGGACTGTGAACAGTCTAGGTTCGAATAATATGCATCTTGCCTACATGTATGCTACTGGGATCAATGGTAACAAGGCATAAGTGTGCGAAAGAAATGAAAAGATGGCAAATTCAGAGTGTTAGATGAAATTATGGTCAGCTGTCACAAATGCGAGACAATCTGAAACAAATACATTGTAAGTCATAGTTAAATTAAAGTTTCCTGACTTAAGGACGTTCGCGCGAAAATTTTCTAACATTGATTTTTTTCTGAAAATTTTACCATTGAAAGATGATGAGTTAGTGATGTCAGAAATGTAAAAAAATTGGGGGGTCACCGACTTCGTTTCGGAGAGAACATGCCCGGAAAAACACCTAAATCTGAGTAAATCGGGCTTTGTTAGTGAAGAAGACCAAAGTGGCTGCAAGTCCCAAAATCTTGCAATTAGTGCTTTGAAGGGAAGCGGTCTCTGCCGAATATGGTTTGAATGGACCTATTAAGCGAATTTAGTCAACTGGTGAGGTTCCTCAAAGAACAAGTTCGCATTTAGCGACCATAGTTTCACGCTCCTTGCAGCCGCAAGATAGCAGGATTCCACTTCCCGTGGACAGAAATCTTGATTTTTTTTTAACTTCCTACATTGATTTTTTGTTCGTTTTTGGACAAAGTGGAGATAATTGTAAATAAAATCTGTCTCTGAAAAGAAAAGTAGGGGTCACCGAACGTCCAAGATCGTTAAATCCAATCAAAGCTATAGGAATGGCCATCTGCCCTATCTTTGTTCATTTTACTACTTAGCGCGCGCGCACGATGCATGACGTGGCATGTGAATTTCGTGCGCAGTAAGGATGCGCAGTAACAATTGGCGCGAACGTCCTTAAGTTTATACTTGCCCAACATCCACCCCCATAATTATGGTTTTAACAAATAAAAGATTCAAGTTGTTTTAATACCTGGCAACATCTCCTATTCTATCAACCATTCTTTCAGCAACCTAAAAGGAGAAATTTTTTGTCAACTGAGAAATTCCAGAAAATATTCCTACCCACCCATTTAAGGGTTGAAGTGAAGTGGTGAGAAACACCAGGAACAAGCCAGACTGACAGCATCACAAAGAGCTGACCGCTCTGTAACCCTAAGGGTACAATTCTCCACCCCTTAGAATCCCATGCAGACACACCTAGGGTTCATCAGGCCCCAAGAGACGGAAAGAATGGAAGACGAGCCCTTAGAACGTCTGTGTGGGAGACTGCCCAACCCTAGACTCCACCCACGTAAAAGAGGGGATAAACAGTTTGCATTATAATAAATTTGGACAATATGAAGGGAAAGTATCAAACGGTGATGCTTAGCAAATAAAACGTCACTACTTTGAAAACAATTCCACCCATTTCCATACCTCATCTTTCAGATAGTCGTAGACAGCGACATTTTCAGACAGGGCTGCTCTGTTCTTTTGCCTTCTCTTAGCTTTCCTATCAAACACATTCATAATAGTTTCATCTTGCCTTCTTGTACTAAAACATCTCTTTATACTAGAGTGCCTGAACAAAGAGACAAGCTTGTGGTAGGACATTGGAAAATTCACTTCTCGACAAGCAAATATAACGGTTACGGAGGCCATTTGGCCAAAAGAAGAACCATGTTCTTTATATCAACTTGGCCGCCATGATGAACGAGTTCCCACAGGGGAAACTGGCGCGAGGAACTTGGTAGCCATCCAAAGTAGGGTTGGTTACCAAGTCAAGGCGCGAAGGCGGGAAATTTGGGAAATAGGAAAATTTTCTTTCCAGATCGCTAGCTTGATTTTTGCCATTCTGTCATGTTTGAGGAGTGTGTTACTTCGCTAAGGAAATACATCCAAGAGCGTACAAATGGAAAATGTGTTCCACCGTGGAACTGGCTTTTTATCAAGCTCGCATCGCTTCTCTCCCGCTATCCCTCTGGTATTACAAAGGCCATCATTTTGGCGGAGATTCAACAGTCTTGGAACCAACGCAGTCAGTTTCACGGGCGTTTAGATGAGCAGAAAGCACGAAAGATTTCGGTTGATTCGGTGTTTGAAAGCCGGCATATAGGATACGAATCAATTCTTGAAGCAGCAGTTGACAGTATCGAGACGGTACCAGGAACTCATACAAAGATTGCTGTTTTAAGAGATCCTCATAAACGAAAGAATACCTTGGGAATGTACCTTCATCAAAAGCTTTACCAGTTACAAGCAACGGCCGTGAAAAACCTCACTCTCCGATTCACGAGTTGTCGCTTAATTCAAGGCAAAAGTACATCTTACACCGGTCCTAAGGTTCATCTTCTTCCTTCGGAAAATGTTGTTATTCTGTGTCGAGGAGATGAACTTGCTCGATTTGGGAAATTTTCATCACTCGAGGGAATTTATGAAAATTCGTTCCCGCATTACGGCCACAACATCGCAGTCGAAGTCGCCGATTTGGGATTTGAAGAAGCAGTCCATTTTGCTAATGGTCAGACGAGCATTAAACGGTTTGTCAAAGTCGTAGACCGTGATGGCGTCCATGCAAATTTGTGCTTGTGGGATGAGCAGCTTTCCCTTGCTAACTTGTTTAAAGAAGGCGATACTTTAGCCATCCAACAACCCTTTGTGGTCCCAAACCAGGAAGAAATGTTTATACTAGAATATGGTCCTGGAACAGTTATTTTCTGCATGTCACATGATCCAGAGCAGGAAATTGTTCCAAGTCAAATCTCCAGTACTCAGGGGACCCCTGTAAGTGTTACAAAAGACAGCCAAGGGTTGCTGGATTATTCCACATTTCCTGAACAAATTTTTTTTAGTGATATCAGGTCGAGCATGACAAGAGTAACCTTATTCTGCACCATAACTAACGTGGGTACCATGGAGGTCTACACACAACAGCAGGTCGCAGGACACAAGTTCGTTCTTGCTGTCAGTGATAACACTGGATGTCAGACGATTATTGTTTATGATCATACTAGAAGGTACCACCACTCTCTCTATGTGGGCCAAAGCATTATATTGGAGAATATTCACACCTCAGGTAAGGGAAAAATGAAGGCTCACATATTAAATAACAAAGGATTACATGTAATTAGTATTTTAAATGGAAGACCTCTCAGGGATCACTCTTGTGGGAAGTCACTTAACTCTTACAGTGCCTCTCTCCTGCCCCACCAAATATTCCTATTTTTTAAATCCCTACATGCAAGAAGTTTCTGACCCCAAAATCCCCCAAAAATGTGCAATCCCATCCTAGTAACTTTATTGAAAACGCAACTCTATTATAGTCAATGCACTCATGAGACTGTGACACCATTCAGCGGCACATCCCCATCAAACTATTCTTAGGAAGTACCCCTCCGCCCCCTCTAAACCAAACCCATGTCCTTCACAGGCTAGATGGAAGCCAGTTTGGGAGCAAGCAAACATGGAAGGTAAGGCAATAATCAGTGGGGCTTGCAACTGAAACAGCAGACATCTACAATGATTGAGTTTTATTTTTTTTTCAATTTACAGGCTCTAGTTCATCAAGAGGGTTAACCCTAGAAACAAACAATGGAGGGAAGGTCTGGAACGTAAGTGCAATGACAGGATGGCTGGCAACCAGATATCTGTCATCACCAGTCTCAGTCAAAGATGTCATCAACTTTGAACACTGTGTGTGTCAAGCTGTCATCACGCAAGTCAACAGTGTTGGTAGGAGTCATGTGATTAGGGTTCACATGCCCTGCCGTAGTGAAGTCGATGACTGCACAGGGCTGTTCTGCTGTCAGGAATGTGGTGTTACTCATTTAAATGAAATGCTTAACAAGCCTGGTCAACAGGTGAGAATTGATAAGAAAATACTTTTATGTGGTAGTATTTCACCATCTTTAGCTACTGGTATTACGACAAGGCTGTTACCATGTAGTTAATATAATTTGCCTACTGCAATTAGGGCTTGCAAAAAGTACTGTCCAGTCATCCAGAACAAAAAAATTTTCCTTCAAAGTTATTGAATTATTTAGTTGTTGGAGGAATTCTATGATTTTGGAGTGGTCACTCATTAATGTGGAGTCAAAAAAGGCTCCATAACACCTGTAACTATTCGAAAATAAAACAAAAATTGGTTTAGATTGAATAATTCCCATTTTTCAACAGAAATCACCATCAATTTACTGGAAGTGGGAGTACACCCTGAGTCTTATATTGCATGACTCTGAAAAAAGCATAGAAGCAAGTTTGACAGATCAGACAGCAGAACAGCTGCTTCAGATGACTGCTTCACAGTTTGCAGAACATGTCAAGAACACTCAAGAGCAAGTGCTGGAATCAGCATTAGCACAAGAATGTGTGTTTGGTATTTCATCTTTTAGAGGCAGACATCAGATTGATGCCATTTGTCTGACAAGTTGAACATATATTAAAACCTTCTGCAGACTACACATACATTCAGTGCAATAATATTACTATGATTGCAATGGTTTCGCTGAACATTCAGCTTACATGAAGGTGATGTGTGGCTTCATAGCTCAGTTGGTAGAGCATCGCTCCGGTATCGCAGAGGTCATGGGTTTGAATCCCGTTGAAGCCCTGATTTTTTCAGGCTTCTTCTTTCCAACTGCTTAAATTGGAAAATTTTACTGCGATGATCATTCCTCACTTTCATCTTTAACCGCAGTTCAAATATGAATTATTTCATATATACATCACATCATTCAGCTTATAGCTGTGTAAGATTACTGCAAGTATAAGATTTGCGTAAGATTACTTTAAGTATAATATATTTATTGTTACAAGTAAACAAACATTAACTTCAGCTTTGCTGTAACTTGTTCATCAGTTTGTTAACAAGTTCAGGAAAAGCCATTGACATAAAGTGCCCTTTATCAGAGAATTGGTGAAACTCAGCAGCTGTCCCCTCTGCAACTTGTTGCTGCTCACTGAATGGAATAAATGGGTCATCTGTGGAGCCAAACTGGATAATCCACTGTGCATTTTGTTTGATTTGTTCCCAAAGCCAGGGACGGTTGTAATAACCTGAAATCAAGGACAGAATGTAATGCAATCAATGTGAGATAATATGATAATATGTTAGAAAACAGCCTAAAGAAATTACACTCATGAAGTGACAAGTAGTATTTTTACTCCCCCATGAATGGGATGCTTGTCCATTTCAGGGTTACCCCCAGCATTATATTTGCTGTTACCCATTTATACACCTAAATGGAGAGACGCACTGTTAGAGTTAAGTGTTTTGCCCAAGAACACAACACAATGTTTCTGGCCAGAGTTAAAACCCAGACCTCTCAATCCAGAGGCAAGTGCACTAACCATGAAGACAATACACCTCCACAAAGCAAAGAAGCAATGAAACCAATGGCCATTTTTGTAATGACAATAAGCAAAGTTTCTTACCACTAGCCTTTTCATTGGCATCCCCCAAATCTGTGACACAGGCAGATACCAGAACCAGGCCATGAACAGCATGATTTTCTGCATACCTAAGTTAAAACAAAAAAATTGCATTTCAAAAATACAAAATATGATTTTATCGTTGTGACGTCACAAGCTTGGGTCACCTCAAGGCAGCTTGTGCTCCAGAGCTGTGTCCAATAATCACTGTATTGCTGTCACAGTTAAGCTGTTGTTCCATGAATGGGATCCATATCATTTCACGTGCCAGCACTGTGAAAATATGTGAAAAATACCATCATTGATAACTTCATTAATAATTTCAAAATAACACTTCAAGAGATAGTTATGCATTTATAGGGAAGAGAGTTGTCTTGCTATCACATTCTTTGTAAAAGTAACGTTAAAAAACACTTCTGTTGAATCATAGTTAGATTGAAATAAGCTGTGAATGGTCAGGGTCACGTGATGGTACGTTTCAACATCAAAATCAAAACAATAGAGTCCCCCTTTGAAGTTTGCCGGGTTTCATAACCAGTCCCCTCCATTGACTATGGTTAGATCTTGTGCCAGAGATAACCCTCCATATAGGGGAAATGAGATTTATGCAGATAAAAAATGGAATGTGCCATTTAAAGGGTGGGTGGAAGTGGAAATGTACATTCAATACTGACTTTACTTTAGTCCAGTTCTGTGTCTCTCTCTCGGTGGCACAATTTTTGAATTCGGAAGTCGTTTTGCAGAAAGCTCTTGCTATTAAACCAGAGCTATTAAACTATGTTTACCTACTTGGATCAGGCATATTCTTCAGCAGACAGTCCACATCTTTCTTAAAGAGTATAAATAATAATTTGACATTTTTAAAGCAACAAAATTAACTGGCTACAGGATAGTTGTGGAAAAAAATAATGGGATATTTCGAGTGGGAAAATCGCTAATTTTTCCATTGGAATGAACGGGATACTTAGGCCAAAAATTAAAGAGATGGCCTCAGTGCACGTTGTTCAAAACGTTTACTCACCTCTCGGAGTTTATCTCTTAGCCAGCCATACCAGTTGCTGCGTTCAACATCACCTCCACCATTACCAGGAACGATAACAATTCTTACTTTACTCATTTGGACAAGATAAGCCGTATGCTAAGAACTAAAAGCATGAAAAAACAGACGCCATTTTCATTTTCGTCGAGAGGGACTGGTTTCTCGTACCCACGGCCCAGAGAGTAAATCATCAAAAAATTGTGAAAAGTAGCGACCCCCGTAAAATAGTAACTCCCCCCTCCCGAAGATAGCGAGGGCACGCCAACCCCCAACCCCTAAAATAGGTTAAAAATTAAAGCACTGAGGTATCTCGTGAGCCAAGAAGCAAATTTTAATGTGAAATGTCACTTCGTGCTTCATCCTTTCATTTTGCGTGTTCATGTTGGGCTGATTTAAAATCAAACCCGTAGAATTTTCGCTAAGAAACAGTAACGTACTAACAGGAAATTTTCATCAAATTAAAACTGAAAAACTCTGTGTCATTTTAAACAGCCGCGCCTGTTTTAAGGCGAATTAAACTCGACCAGAGCCCTGAGATGAAGTGCCTTGAAGTATAGCCTGCGAGCAGGCTCACTTGTTTGGGTAGGGTATCGCGGGCAAAGGTCTGAAAGGTGCGGGAGCTGCAACCGCGAGCTGGCAAGAAGAATTCTTCATTCTTCTCGCCGGCTTCGCCGGTTCTCGGTTCTCTGTCGCCTTTGGCCGTGATACCCTACCCAAACAAGTGAGCCTGCTCGCAGGCTACTTGAAGTAGAATCCTACCACTGTCGATCAACCACATGTGGTAGCAGCAAAGATAAACTTTTAACTGGAACGAAGAATTTCTTTTGTTGTAAGGGCTGTTTTTTTTTATTTTTGTCTTTTATTTCGGAACATTTTCTCAGCTGCGTGAACAAAATTTTCTGCTTACCGATTGAAACGAGCTCCAAAGGCGGCTTATTCCGAAAGTAACGAGGGTCGTTGACATCCGGCCGAAGGTTGGATGATTGATAGAAACATAGGAGGCGCCTGGCGCCTTATCAGGACCTAAGCATATCGTGCCCAACGCTACAAAATGTTTACACTTTTTCGCTGTTGTAACACTTTTTAATTCTAAAAATAGATTGTTAATATTAAAAACATCAAGACAAAGGTTATCTCTCCCACATTGCTTTCGTTAGATCTGTACCAACTTTAAAATTACCTAGATCTGAACTTTATCTGTTTTTTTATACACACAAGAACTCCGAGAAAAAAATTTCGTCTCAATATATTTGTTTATAGCATTGAGATTAGCGTTAAATGAAATTAATAACCGGAGATTTGCAGAGCCAAGTTCAAGAATTCTCTAAATCACTTGAACTTTTAATAATATATAACTAAATTGTTTATGTGTACTCGAAAACTTGCTGTGTTTAACAATATCGTGGCTTAACTTTCGCTCCGTGAAGTTATCGATAGTTCCTATAATCTTAGTACATAGATGATAACAATAACACTGTTTGCAAGGTCACAGTTTCATGAATAACACCTTTTTATGGTCCTAAAAAGATCTTTTGGCGAAATGAAAAACACACAGTTAGGTGGCGAATTTGCAAATTCAACCCATAGTTAATGTTCAACCCGAAGAAACTGTAACACACTAGAATGCTTCACTCTGGAACAAGCCTCGAGTCTCTAAATGTCTCACACTTTAATATGTTAGTCCATTTTTTTCCTTTGCTTTCTCATTTTTGTTTCACCGACGTCAGCAGGTCAATGAACGGAGTTTGCACATTTTCGTTGAAGAATTGTTGCTCTCTTTCCCTCGTCTCGAAAGTCTTCGCTTTTGCATTCACTTCTCCTTCTAGACTCAGATGTGCGTCTTCGAATTTTTGCATGGCGTCTTGAAACTCGCGATAACTTTTGCTTTTCGCCGCTTCAACGTGCTTCTTGGTTTTTCTGGCCTGATTTTTTCGCAGTTTATCTTTACTGATATCAATAGCTTTGCCATTATTGATTATTATAATACCATCTTCAATCTTGAATTCCGATAATGACTTTAAAAGTTCTTTTGCCTTTTCTCCTGGCGCGGAAACGGCGGCTTTTTCGTCGCTCACCGTTTTCTCTGAACGTTCCAACGGAGGAAGACTTCGGCCAGCGCGTTCAAAAGATCGGCGTAGACCTCCCATTGATGCAGTACTGGTTTTAAACGTTTTCGAAGGTGATGACTGTGAACGACGTCTAACAAGCGGAACAGAATGTGCTTGTACCATTATAGACGATAACTTTGGTACTTCATTGCGAAGAAAACCGTTTACTGGCGTATTGGGACAGCTGTACGTTCGTTTACGATAATAACCACGAACTTTAGCGTGAGGTACGGTAGGTTGCGGATTCTCGACGCTGTCTTCCAAGCCAGGGATTTGAGGCGGTATCGACTGTAAAAACTTTGTTCCCCATCTTACTGGACTAGAAGAACTCGAACATGGAGAATTGCCGTTAGCAGTGGTAGTCAAATTTCCGGGAAGACAGTACTCGTTGCTTTCAGAACTGTTGTGCGTTTCCTTCCAGTCGTTTTCACTTACAATTCCGAATGGAAAGACGCTTCTCTGACGCCCGTATGAAAGACATTCTGGACTTGGTTTCGCAGTGGAAACTTGCTCGTCAGATCTAGTTGCGAAGCAAGGCGATTTTGATGACTTTGCTGGAATGTGATACGTTGAGTAGATGTTCCAGTTTTTGGTCTGAGTTGAAGAGGTCGCCATTCGATAGCTGATCGTAAGCAGTCTACTTTATTTGAAACCGCTTCACGGGAAAAAGAAAGCTGACACGAAGAAAGTAAAGGACACGGTAAACCTTACTTTCTCAAATGCAAAGCTAACTTTCTACGGCTTAAGATATTATCACTTAAAACAATTTGTTTCAACAACCGCCCATTGACAACCACTTAAGTCGACTTCACTCACAACTAAATGTTGCGTATGCGTCAGGCGCCGAAATGTAAGCTATTGATTGTAAAAGAAACCCGCGAGGTTGTCTATCTTAGGGTTAACTCTAACTGCGCTTTCCACAGAGATGAGCTATCAAGGATTATACTCATGCCAAGAATTGAAACAATTCAGTTTAATTCGTGCGCAACGACAGGTGTTTTTTTTATTTATTCATCGCTTTATTTCGATTCATTCCCATATTTATAACTTCAGTCTTAATTTTCATGTTTACAACACTTTCGATTCTATATCTTATTCCGTGAATTAGTTTTTATCACTGAGGAAACAGCCGCAAATTCCACCTTTAAATTGCATGCAACTTAAATATGACAATTATTTACCTCTGACGAGGTTTTCTTTTTATCTAGTTAATGGCATTGCCCCCTCACTTGGCACAAACTGTCCGTTTCGCACGAAACCTAAATTATCTGTTTTTTAGCGATATTTTTTTTTGCCTAAAGCCCACGGGCAAATCACTTACGTTTTAACAGATATATGCAAAAAGTGATATCAAGAACAAATTAGCGATATGGATGTATAAGCTAATTGCGGGACTTGTTGTCGTAAATACCAGTTAATATTTCATGATATGTTCAATATAAGGTACCAAGAAGATACCGAAACTTATCCCACTCGTTCAAATATTACACAATATATTTTTAATTAACATTTCTTATTCACTGCACGTTTCCAAGAAAATCGGCTGTAAACCTTTCATTCTTTGCGATACTGATCAAGTAGTGCTCGTACACGACATAAGGTCAGTAGAACACAAAATAAATATTCTAAAACAGCTTTAATTTGTTATTTCAAGTTTAATAGTCAATAGTGAACATTTTTGCTGCTATTTTTTAGGGTGTACTTTTGTTCGTGAAAGCATACCACGATGACGGCAACGAGAACGTCACCAAACAAAAGGTTTTAAAAAATGAGAAAACCAAGCCAATAGCTCTGCACGTGCGTTATAAATCTTTGTACACTTCTTTGCCGTCCTCTGCAAAACATCAAGTTCTTCGTCACGGAGGAACACAGACGCCGCCGCCTAATTCTTCGTAATTCCATCTGGAATTGAACGCTGTCCGGCATTTCAATTCAGCCTGAGCACGCCGTTTTTAGAGCCATTGGCGTACAGAACAGATTTAGACAAATTCGCTAGTAAAATATAAATTCAGTTTTGATTACGCGTCATCTTCAGCGTCGTCGTTTTATAGATATAGTGAAACAGGATATCTGAATGTGATGGCGAAACTCACACTATATCCTATACAGATCAACGAGGGTTTAGTCCGAGTGAAATACGCAATGTGATGTCTTCACAATAACTTCGTTCGAGCCCCACTTTACAAACAATTCTTTATTACGAAATGCTTTTACTCGCTAGCGATTACATGTTTCCTATGTAACATTGACTCGCTAATACAGAGACCTCGTTAATAAAGACAGTTTCCCGCCTACGTGTCGCTGGAACAACGGGATGTGACCGTACCGCAAAATCTTAAAGGCAATCAATTTAAACCTTATTCATGTTTTGGCTGCCGTAATTAAAAATTTATAAAACATATACACCTAAATAGAAGTTACCAAAGTAGTCAGTATCCTTTACAACAAAGAAGCGCCTAATTTAAATTCCTAATTCTTTTAAAATCGTTTAATTTTGAGAATGGAATTGAATCGTATTTCGCTAACTAATTAAAGACTTTGCCCTTGGGTACAGTCGTCATTTAAGACACACCGAAATGTGTCTTATTCCTGCTGGGCCGCCTTGTGAGCCTTGATTCTGGTGAGTATGATTAAAGCTCTCTTCTTTACATTTTCATTTTCGTGAGTTGTGAGATCGTCCAGCGCTTTGCTCAATCCTGCTACTTCTAAGTCCCGCCGGAAATATTCTGCCAAGAACAAAAAAATATCTCTGTCTTACTCATAATGTCTCGATACAGTGCGCTGGACTGTGGAAGAAGCGGCCTGGGTTCGAGCCCTGGTCGGGTTTATTGTGTAGAGTTGTTGAGGAGAAGGAAGCCAATGAGAGAAGAAGGGGTAAGAAGAGAATGCAGACCGAGGATGCCTCTTAACTTCTGCCTGATGCTGGAGTGGCCCTGTCATTGTCTAACATCTCTTACAAGAGGGAGTAGGAAACAATGCTAGTTACACCGGCTTTTACGGCCACTAAAACCTCGAGGCGGATTTACCTATTTACGACTTAAAGAGAAAAAGTCAGCTGGCGCAGATGCGCATTAGATACCACTTCATAGCTAATTTGCATGTCACAGAGACACGATACAAACTGTCTTTAACCAAATGTGAGAAAAACAACATTACAGGATGAGCAAAAGCACACTCAAAGACAGGTTTTTCAGTAAACGATTGAAAATCACGCAAAACACTGCGAAGATCGAAGCGGAATTCTAGATGTACTTTGATTTCAGGTTGAGTTTAACTCTTTTCAACGTGAGAAAACTAGTGTCCAGGTCAGCGCGGTCCCAAGGCTGCCTGACTGTGTCCCTTATATTAACTTTGCAAGCTGCGCGTTGAGCGAGTAAAGTAACTTGCCCAAGAACACAACATGATAGCCCTGGAAAGAACTCCAACTCAGCAACCATTAGATTCCCATTAGGTAACCGTGCTTTACACCGCAAAAAACCTTCCAAACCTTTTAGTGAAAGTGATTCCAAGACGGCCATGGCATTATAACAAGTTTGTGGATTAACGCCTTCTGTCTTGATCATCTTGATCAACGTTTGAATGATACCACTCTCCCTAAACTTGGGATAGTAGCTCTCTGCAGAAAAAAAAGCAAACTAAATTAGGTCTCGTCCACATTATGCCGGATAACTTTGAAAAAGCTGCTTCATTTCTTAGGTTAGGTCTACCGTCGGTCCACACTTATCCGTCACGGAGCTTTTCGCAAACGCTCTTCCAACCTGAGGAAGTTGGAAACACCGACTTTGTGTTTTCCTGTGAACGGAAAACATTTTGAAAACGGAGTTATTCAGAAACGATGACGTCATGATAACCATGTGATTTCCTTGCCCAAAATTGTTGTTGCGTTGCTGTGGTTGTTTCTTCACTTAGTTGATGGTTTTCTTATTTCTCATCACCTCTCACGATTAGCCAATATATCGACTTTTTAAAGAGAAATAAGATTTTGATCTCCGAGGAACTGAGGAGTAAGCACAAGGACAGTAACCGTAGTAACTGAAATTTTACCTCCCACTGTTGATGACATCACTGCTAACGCAATCAAAGCTTCGTTCTGCATAATCACGTGTTCCGAAGATGCCATGGCAACGATAGGGGTTAGACCCCCACTTGTGATCATTTTTTGCGAGACTTCTGTATGGAGCGAAGAAAATGAAGAACGGTGTTATTCATCAAAAGATCAAGTAAGACAACTTTTGACGAGTATTTGTAATAGAGTCTGATATACAAAATGAATGAAACTTTAAAACTTTAATATCTGATCTGGGGCCCGTTTCTCGAAGGTCCCGAAACGTTTTCTCTCATGGAAAGCCGCAGAAAAATCTCAAACCCTTATGATTACAGA
The DNA here is from genome assembly GCA_019787425.1 of Platygyra sinensis. Classification (NCBI taxonomy): domain Eukaryota; kingdom Metazoa; phylum Cnidaria; class Anthozoa; order Scleractinia; family Merulinidae; genus Platygyra; species Platygyra sinensis. Next base: position 13,677 of record JAHPZR010053401.1, on the reverse strand, counting down.
GCTGTTTCATTAACATTTAAAGGAGAAGGTCACTCCAAAAAGCTTCCTTATTTGTCTTAATCTATAGCACGTAAACATTCCGCTTTTCCGTTCACCGAAGTCTAAGCCTCTGAAGTGTCCGCTATCCTGTAGAAATCTGTCTCAAAAGAAGCGGCTTCTGAGGCCGCCATTTTGAAACTGTCTTGGCAGCCAGGCCGTGGTTATGTGACGTCATTCCGCCCGACTCGCGGAAGGAGAGAAACCTGCACCCTTGCGTCTTTCCCAAGGTCAGCAAAATCTATTTTTCCAAGCTATTATCCACTTCACTATCTTCAATGTTTTCATTTCGTTGTTTGGAGCATGCTTGGTTTAAGATAATATGAAGCAGCCATAACCTCGAGTGGAGTTAAAAGGCTTGTCGGAATCCTCTCGGACAGAGTGACGTCACAAAAACGCGGCCTGGCTGCTGAGTACTGCTTAAGATAGCGGCAACACTGTTCTGGGGCTTTCGAGAAACGCCCCCCCCCGTACACAACACCTTCAGTCGTATGGACGGAAGCTGATCACAGCATGTTATCAACATTTAATGAGCACGATAAGGCGCAAATTTTAATTTGACCACCTTAAATTTTCGAAAATTGCGACTTCCTAGCCTTTCCTTCTGTCAGAGCGATTTTTCAGAAGGTCCTTATTCTGAGAATAAGCTACAAAGTACCTTTTGTTTAGCAACGCTCGCGTTTCCGTTGTCGTGGTGGTTTTTTTAAACTCCCTATTATCAATGGAAAAGATAAACATAACCGGTTCGAGTGACCGTATGAACAGGGTTGTCTTTAAGTTAAAATGTATGGGCGTTTCACAAGGACAGAAAAAGAGTGGTCGTAACAACGAGGTAATCGCGAGGCCGAATTCCACTATATTTGATATGAAACAGTCAAAAATAAAAAGGACAACACGAGGATAACAGTGGAAATGAGCAAAACGGTTTTGTAATGACTCTTCTTAGTTTTCGTTAAAGGTACTTTGTAGCTTATTCTCAGAATAAGGACCTTCTGAAAAATCGCTCTGACAGAAGGAAAGGCTAGGAAGTCGCAATTTTCGAAAATTTAAGGTGGTCAAATTAAAATTTGCGCCTTATCGTGCTCATTAAATGTTGATAACATGCTGTGATCAGCTTCCGTCCATACGACTGAAGGTGTTGTGTACGGGGGGGGGCGTTTCTCGAAAGCCCCAGAACAGTGTTGCCGCTATCTTAAGCAGTACTCAGCAGCCAGGCCGCGTTTTTGTGACGTCACTCTGTCCGAGAGGATTCCGACAAGCCTTTTAACTCCACTCGAGGTTATGGCTGCTTCATATTATCTTAAACCAAGCATGCTCCAAACAACGAAATGAAAACATTGAAGATAGTGAAGTGGATAATAGCTTGGAAAAATAGATTTTGCTGACCTTGGGAAAGACGCAAGGGTGCAGGTTTCTCTCCTTCCGCGAGTCGGGCGGAATGACGTCACATAACCACGGCCTGGCTGCCAAGACAGTTTCAAAATGGCGGCCTCAGAAGCCGCTTCTTTTGAGACAGATTTCTACAGGATAGCGGACACTTCAGAGGCTTAGACTTCGGTGAACGGAAAAGCGGAATGTTTACGTGCTATAGATTAAGACAAATAAGGAAGCTTTTTGGAGTGACCTTCTCCTTTAAATGTTAATGAAACAGCTCTGTAATCATAAGGGTTTGAGATTTTTCTGCGGCTTTCCATGAGAGAAAACGTTTCGGGACCTTCGAGAAACGGGCCCCAGATCAGATATTAAAGTTTTAAAGTTTCATTCATTTTGTATATCAGACTCTATTACAAATACTCGTCAAAAGTTGTCTTACTTGATCTTTTGATGAATAACACCGTTCTTCATTTTCTTCGCTCCATACAGAAGTCTCGCAAAAAATGATCACAAGTGGGGGTCTAACCCCTATCGTTGCCATGGCATCTTCGGAACACGTGATTATGCAGAACGAAGCTTTGATTGCGTTAGCAGTGATGTCATCAACAGTGGGAGGTAAAATTTCAGTTACTACGGTTACTGTCCTTGTGCTTACTCCTCAGTTCCTCGGAGATCAAAATCTTATTTCTCTTTAAAAAGTCGATATATTGGCTAATCGTGAGAGGTGATGAGAAATAAGAAAACCATCAACTAAGTGAAGAAACAACCACAGCAACGCAACAACAATTTTGGGCAAGGAAATCACATGGTTATCATGACGTCATCGTTTCTGAATAACTCCGTTTTCAAAATGTTTTCCGTTCACAGGAAAACACAAAGTCGGTGTTTCCAACTTCCTCAGGTTGGAAGAGCGTTTGCGAAAAGCTCCGTGACGGATAAGTGTGGACCGACGGTAGACCTAACCTAAGAAATGAAGCAGCTTTTTCAAAGTTATCCGGCATAATGTGGACGAGACCTAATTTAGTTTGCTTTTTTTTCTGCAGAGAGCTACTATCCCAAGTTTAGGGAGAGTGGTATCATTCAAACGTTGATCAAGATGATCAAGACAGAAGGCGTTAATCCACAAACTTGTTATAATGCCATGGCCGTCTTGGAATCACTTTCACTAAAAGGTTTGGAAGGTTTTTTGCGGTGTAAAGCACGGTTACCTAATGGGAATCTAATGGTTGCTGAGTTGGAGTTCTTTCCAGGGCTATCATGTTGTGTTCTTGGGCAAGTTACTTTACTCGCTCAACGCGCAGCTTGCAAAGTTAATATAAGGGACACAGTCAGGCAGCCTTGGGACCGCGCTGACCTGGACACTAGTTTTCTCACGTTGAAAAGAGTTAAACTCAACCTGAAATCAAAGTACATCTAGAATTCCGCTTCGATCTTCGCAGTGTTTTGCGTGATTTTCAATCGTTTACTGAAAAACCTGTCTTTGAGTGTGCTTTTGCTCATCCTGTAATGTTGTTTTTCTCACATTTGGTTAAAGACAGTTTGTATCGTGTCTCTGTGACATGCAAATTAGCTATGAAGTGGTATCTAATGCGCATCTGCGCCAGCTGACTTTTTCTCTTTAAGTCGTAAATAGGTAAATCCGCCTCGAGGTTTTAGTGGCCGTAAAAGCCGGTGTAACTAGCATTGTTTCCTACTCCCTCTTGTAAGAGATGTTAGACAATGACAGGGCCACTCCAGCATCAGGCAGAAGTTAAGAGGCATCCTCGGTCTGCATTCTCTTCTTACCCCTTCTTCTCTCATTGGCTTCCTTCTCCTCAACAACTCTACACAATAAACCCGACCAGGGCTCGAACCCAGGCCGCTTCTTCCACAGTCCAGCGCACTGTATCGAGACATTATGAGTAAGACAGAGATATTTTTTTGTTCTTGGCAGAATATTTCCGGCGGGACTTAGAAGTAGCAGGATTGAGCAAAGCGCTGGACGATCTCACAACTCACGAAAATGAAAATGTAAAGAAGAGAGCTTTAATCATACTCACCAGAATCAAGGCTCACAAGGCGGCCCAGCAGGAATAAGACACATTTCGGTGTGTCTTAAATGACGACTGTACCCAAGGGCAAAGTCTTTAATTAGTTAGCGAAATACGATTCAATTCCATTCTCAAAATTAAACGATTTTAAAAGAATTAGGAATTTAAATTAGGCGCTTCTTTGTTGTAAAGGATACTGACTACTTTGGTAACTTCTATTTAGGTGTATATGTTTTATAAATTTTTAATTACGGCAGCCAAAACATGAATAAGGTTTAAATTGATTGCCTTTAAGATTTTGCGGTACGGTCACATCCCGTTGTTCCAGCGACACGTAGGCGGGAAACTGTCTTTATTAACGAGGTCTCTGTATTAGCGAGTCAATGTTACATAGGAAACATGTAATCGCTAGCGAGTAAAAGCATTTCGTAATAAAGAATTGTTTGTAAAGTGGGGCTCGAACGAAGTTATTGTGAAGACATCACATTGCGTATTTCACTCGGACTAAACCCTCGTTGATCTGTATAGGATATAGTGTGAGTTTCGCCATCACATTCAGATATCCTGTTTCACTATATCTATAAAACGACGACGCTGAAGATGACGCGTAATCAAAACTGAATTTATATTTTACTAGCGAATTTGTCTAAATCTGTTCTGTACGCCAATGGCTCTAAAAACGGCGTGCTCAGGCTGAATTGAAATGCCGGACAGCGTTCAATTCCAGATGGAATTACGAAGAATTAGGCGGCGGCGTCTGTGTTCCTCCGTGACGAAGAACTTGATGTTTTGCAGAGGACGGCAAAGAAGTGTACAAAGATTTATAACGCACGTGCAGAGCTATTGGCTTGGTTTTCTCATTTTTTAAAACCTTTTGTTTGGTGACGTTCTCGTTGCCGTCATCGTGGTATGCTTTCACGAACAAAAGTACACCCTAAAAAATAGCAGCAAAAATGTTCACTATTGACTATTAAACTTGAAATAACAAATTAAAGCTGTTTTAGAATATTTATTTTGTGTTCTACTGACCTTATGTCGTGTACGAGCACTACTTGATCAGTATCGCAAAGAATGAAAGGTTTACAGCCGATTTTCTTGGAAACGTGCAGTGAATAAGAAATGTTAATTAAAAATATATTGTGTAATATTTGAACGAGTGGGATAAGTTTCGGTATCTTCTTGGTACCTTATATTGAACATATCATGAAATATTAACTGGTATTTACGACAACAAGTCCCGCAATTAGCTTATACATCCATATCGCTAATTTGTTCTTGATATCACTTTTTGCATATATCTGTTAAAACGTAAGTGATTTGCCCGTGGGCTTTAGGCAAAAAAAAATATCGCTAAAAAACAGATAATTTAGGTTTCGTGCGAAACGGACAGTTTGTGCCAAGTGAGGGGGCAATGCCATTAACTAGATAAAAAGAAAACCTCGTCAGAGGTAAATAATTGTCATATTTAAGTTGCATGCAATTTAAAGGTGGAATTTGCGGCTGTTTCCTCAGTGATAAAAACTAATTCACGGAATAAGATATAGAATCGAAAGTGTTGTAAACATGAAAATTAAGACTGAAGTTATAAATATGGGAATGAATCGAAATAAAGCGATGAATAAATAAAAAAAAACACCTGTCGTTGCGCACGAATTAAACTGAATTGTTTCAATTCTTGGCATGAGTATAATCCTTGATAGCTCATCTCTGTGGAAAGCGCAGTTAGAGTTAACCCTAAGATAGACAACCTCGCGGGTTTCTTTTACAATCAATAGCTTACATTTCGGCGCCTGACGCATACGCAACATTTAGTTGTGAGTGAAGTCGACTTAAGTGGTTGTCAATGGGCGGTTGTTGAAACAAATTGTTTTAAGTGATAATATCTTAAGCCGTAGAAAGTTAGCTTTGCATTTGAGAACGTAAGGTTTACCGTGTCCTTCACTTTCTCCGTGCCAGCTTTGTTTTTTTCAAGCGGTTTCAAATAAAGTAGACTGCTTATGATCAGCTATCGAATGGCGACCTCTTCAACTCAGACCAAAAACTGGAACAGCTACTCAACGTATCACATTCCAGCAAAGTCATCAAAATCTCCTTGCTTCGCAACTAGCTCTGACGAGCAAGCTTCCACTACGAAACCAAGTCCAGGATGTCTTTCATACGGGCGTCAGAGAAGCGTCTTTCCATTCGGAATTGTAAGTGAAAACGACTGGAAGGAAACGCACAACAGTTCTGAAAGCAACGAGAAATGTCTTCCCGGAAATTTGACTACCACTGCTAACGGCAGTTCTCCATGTTCGAGTTCTTCTAGTCCAGTAAGATGGGGAACAAAGATTTTACAGTCGATACCGCCTCAAATCCCTGGCTTGGAAGACAGCATCGACAATCCGCAACCCACCGTAACGGCTCACGCTAAAGTTCGTGGTTATTATCGTAAACGAACGTACAGCTGCCCCAGTACGCCAGTAAACGGTTTTCTTCGCATTGAAGTACCAAAGTTATCGTCTATAATGGTACAAGCGCATTCTGTTCCGCTTGTTAGACGTCGTTCACAGTCATCACCTTCGAAAACGTTTAACACCAGTACTGCATCAATGGGAGGACTACGCCGATCTTTTGAACGCGCTGGCCGAAGTCTTCCTCCGTTGGAACGTTCAGAGAAAACGGTGAGCGACGAAAAAGTCGCCGTTTCCGCGCCAGGAGAAAAGGCAAAAGAACTTTTAAAGTCATTATCGGAATTCAAGATTGAAGATGGTATTATAATAATCAATAATGGCAAAGCTATTGATATCAGTAAAGATAAACTGCGAAAAAATCAGGCCAGAAAAACCAAGAAGCACGTTGAAGCCGCGAAAAGCAAAAGTTATCGCGAGTTTCAAGACGCCATGCAAAAATTCGAAGACGCACATCTGAGTCTAGAAGGAGAAGTGAATGCAAAAGCGAAGACTTTCGAGACGAGGGAAAGAGAGCAACAATTCTTCAACGAAAATGTGCAAACTCCGTTCATTGACCTGCTGACGTCGGTGAAACAAAAATGAGAAAGCAAAGGAAAAAATGGACTAACATATTAAAGTGTGAGACATTTAGAGACTCGAGGCTTGTTCCAGAGTGAAGCATTCTAGTGTGTTACAGTTTCTTCGGGTTGAACATTAACTATGGGTTGAATTTGCAAATTCGCCACCTAACTGTGTGTTTTTCATTTCGCCAAAAGATCTTTTTAGGACCATAAAAAGGTGTTATTCATGAAACTGTGACCTTGCAAACAGTGTTATTGTTATCATCTATGTACTAAGATTATAGGAACTATCGATAACTTCACGGAGCGAAAGTTAAGCCACGATATTGTTAAACACAGCAAGTTTTCGAGTACACATAAACAATTTAGTTATATATTATTAAAAGTTCAAGTGATTTAGAGAATTCTTGAACTTGGCTCTGCAAATCTCCGGTTATTAATTTCATTTAACGCTAATCTCAATGCTATAAACAAATATATTGAGACGAAATTTTTTTCTCGGAGTTCTTGTGTGTATAAAAAAACAGATAAAGTTCAGATCTAGGTAATTTTAAAGTTGGTACAGATCTAACGAAAGCAATGTGGGAGAGATAACCTTTGTCTTGATGTTTTTAATATTAACAATCTATTTTTAGAATTAAAAAGTGTTACAACAGCGAAAAAGTGTAAACATTTTGTAGCGTTGGGCACGATATGCTTAGGTCCTGATAAGGCGCCAGGCGCCTCCTATGTTTCTATCAATCATCCAACCTTCGGCCGGATGTCAACGACCCTCGTTACTTTCGGAATAAGCCGCCTTTGGAGCTCGTTTCAATCGGTAAGCAGAAAATTTTGTTCACGCAGCTGAGAAAATGTTCCGAAATAAAAGACAAAAATAAAAAAAAACAGCCCTTACAACAAAAGAAATTCTTCGTTCCAGTTAAAAGTTTATCTTTGCTGCTACCACATGTGGTTGATCGACAGTGGTAGGATTCTACTTCAAGTAGCCTGCGAGCAGGCTCACTTGTTTGGGTAGGGTATCACGGCCAAAGGCGACAGAGAACCGAGAACCGGCGAAGCCGGCGAGAAGAATGAAGAATTCTTCTTGCCAGCTCGCGGTTGCAGCTCCCGCACCTTTCAGACCTTTGCCCGCGATACCCTACCCAAACAAGTGAGCCTGCTCGCAGGCTATACTTCAAGGCACTTCATCTCAGGGCTCTGGTCGAGTTTAATTCGCCTTAAAACAGGCGCGGCTGTTTAAAATGACACAGAGTTTTTCAGTTTTAATTTGATGAAAATTTCCTGTTAGTACGTTACTGTTTCTTAGCGAAAATTCTACGGGTTTGATTTTAAATCAGCCCAACATGAACACGCAAAATGAAAGGATGAAGCACGAAGTGACATTTCACATTAAAATTTGCTTCTTGGCTCACGAGATACCTCAGTGCTTTAATTTTTAACCTATTTTAGGGGTTGGGGGTTGGCGTGCCCTCGCTATCTTCGGGAGGGGGGAGTTACTATTTTACGGGGGTCGCTACTTTTCACAATTTTTTGATGATTTACTCTCTGGGCCGTGGGTACGAGAAACCAGTCCCTCTCGACGAAAATGAAAATGGCGTCTGTTTTTTCATGCTTTTAGTTCTTAGCATACGGCTTATCTTGTCCAAATGAGTAAAGTAAGAATTGTTATCGTTCCTGGTAATGGTGGAGGTGATGTTGAACGCAGCAACTGGTATGGCTGGCTAAGAGATAAACTCCGAGAGGTGAGTAAACGTTTTGAACAACGTGCACTGAGGCCATCTCTTTAATTTTTGGCCTAAGTATCCCGTTCATTCCAATGGAAAAATTAGCGATTTTCCCACTCGAAATATCCCATTATTTTTTTCCACAACTATCCTGTAGCCAGTTAATTTTGTTGCTTTAAAAATGTCAAATTATTATTTATACTCTTTAAGAAAGATGTGGACTGTCTGCTGAAGAATATGCCTGATCCAAGTAGGTAAACATAGTTTAATAGCTCTGGTTTAATAGCAAGAGCTTTCTGCAAAACGACTTCCGAATTCAAAAATTGTGCCACCGAGAGAGAGACACAGAACTGGACTAAAGTAAAGTCAGTATTGAATGTACATTTCCACTTCCACCCACCCTTTAAATGGCACATTCCATTTTTTATCTGCATAAATCTCATTTCCCCTATATGGAGGGTTATCTCTGGCACAAGATCTAACCATAGTCAATGGAGGGGACTGGTTATGAAACCCGGCAAACTTCAAAGGGGGACTCTATTGTTTTGATTTTGATGTTGAAACGTACCATCACGTGACCCTGACCATTCACAGCTTATTTCAATCTAACTATGATTCAACAGAAGTGTTTTTTAACGTTACTTTTACAAAGAATGTGATAGCAAGACAACTCTCTTCCCTATAAATGCATAACTATCTCTTGAAGTGTTATTTTGAAATTATTAATGAAGTTATCAATGATGGTATTTTTCACATATTTTCACAGTGCTGGCACGTGAAATGATATGGATCCCATTCATGGAACAACAGCTTAACTGTGACAGCAATACAGTGATTATTGGACACAGCTCTGGAGCACAAGCTGCCTTGAGGTGACCCAAGCTTGTGACGTCACAACGATAAAATCATATTTTGTATTTTTGAAATGCAATTTTTTTGTTTTAACTTAGGTATGCAGAAAATCATGCTGTTCATGGCCTGGTTCTGGTATCTGCCTGTGTCACAGATTTGGGGGATGCCAATGAAAAGGCTAGTGGTAAGAAACTTTGCTTATTGTCATTACAAAAATGGCCATTGGTTTCATTGCTTCTTTGCTTTGTGGAGGTGTATTGTCTTCATGGTTAGTGCACTTGCCTCTGGATTGAGAGGTCTGGGTTTTAACTCTGGCCAGAAACATTGTGTTGTGTTCTTGGGCAAAACACTTAACTCTAACAGTGCGTCTCTCCATTTAGGTGTATAAATGGGTAACAGCAAATATAATGCTGGGGGTAACCCTGAAATGGACAAGCATCCCATTCATGGGGGAGTAAAAATACTACTTGTCACTTCATGAGTGTAATTTCTTTAGGCTGTTTTCTAACATATTATCATATTATCTCACATTGATTGCATTACATTCTGTCCTTGATTTCAGGTTATTACAACCGTCCCTGGCTTTGGGAACAAATCAAACAAAATGCACAGTGGATTATCCAGTTTGGCTCCACAGATGACCCATTTATTCCATTCAGTGAGCAGCAACAAGTTGCAGAGGGGACAGCTGCTGAGTTTCACCAATTCTCTGATAAAGGGCACTTTATGTCAATGGCTTTTCCTGAACTTGTTAACAAACTGATGAACAAGTTACAGCAAAGCTGAAGTTAATGTTTGTTTACTTGTAACAATAAATATATTATACTTAAAGTAATCTTACGCAAATCTTATACTTGCAGTAATCTTACACAGCTATAAGCTGAATGATGTGATGTATATATGAAATAATTCATATTTGAACTGCGGTTAAAGATGAAAGTGAGGAATGATCATCGCAGTAAAATTTTCCAATTTAAGCAGTTGGAAAGAAGAAGCCTGAAAAAATCAGGGCTTCAACGGGATTCAAACCCATGACCTCTGCGATACCGGAGCGATGCTCTACCAACTGAGCTATGAAGCCACACATCACCTTCATGTAAGCTGAATGTTCAGCGAAACCATTGCAATCATAGTAATATTATTGCACTGAATGTATGTGTAGTCTGCAGAAGGTTTTAATATATGTTCAACTTGTCAGACAAATGGCATCAATCTGATGTCTGCCTCTAAAAGATGAAATACCAAACACACATTCTTGTGCTAATGCTGATTCCAGCACTTGCTCTTGAGTGTTCTTGACATGTTCTGCAAACTGTGAAGCAGTCATCTGAAGCAGCTGTTCTGCTGTCTGATCTGTCAAACTTGCTTCTATGCTTTTTTCAGAGTCATGCAATATAAGACTCAGGGTGTACTCCCACTTCCAGTAAATTGATGGTGATTTCTGTTGAAAAATGGGAATTATTCAATCTAAACCAATTTTTGTTTTATTTTCGAATAGTTACAGGTGTTATGGAGCCTTTTTTGACTCCACATTAATGAGTGACCACTCCAAAATCATAGAATTCCTCCAACAACTAAATAATTCAATAACTTTGAAGGAAAATTTTTTTGTTCTGGATGACTGGACAGTACTTTTTGCAAGCCCTAATTGCAGTAGGCAAATTATATTAACTACATGGTAACAGCCTTGTCGTAATACCAGTAGCTAAAGATGGTGAAATACTACCACATAAAAGTATTTTCTTATCAATTCTCACCTGTTGACCAGGCTTGTTAAGCATTTCATTTAAATGAGTAACACCACATTCCTGACAGCAGAACAGCCCTGTGCAGTCATCGACTTCACTACGGCAGGGCATGTGAACCCTAATCACATGACTCCTACCAACACTGTTGACTTGCGTGATGACAGCTTGACACACACAGTGTTCAAAGTTGATGACATCTTTGACTGAGACTGGTGATGACAGATATCTGGTTGCCAGCCATCCTGTCATTGCACTTACGTTCCAGACCTTCCCTCCATTGTTTGTTTCTAGGGTTAACCCTCTTGATGAACTAGAGCCTGTAAATTGAAAAAAAATAAAACTCAATCATTGTAGATGTCTGCTGTTTCAGTTGCAAGCCCCACTGATTATTGCCTTACCTTCCATGTTTGCTTGCTCCCAAACTGGCTTCCATCTAGCCTGTGAAGGACATGGGTTTGGTTTAGAGGGGGCGGAGGGGTACTTCCTAAGAATAGTTTGATGGGGATGTGCCGCTGAATGGTGTCACAGTCTCATGAGTGCATTGACTATAATAGAGTTGCATTTTCAATAAAGTTACTAGGATGGGATTGCACATTTTTGGGGGATTTTGGGGTCAGAAACTTCTTGCATGTAGGGATTTAAAAAATAGGAATATTTGGTGGGGGAGGAGAGAGGCACTGTAAGAGTTAAGTGACTTCCCACAAGAGGGATCCCTGAGAGGTCTTCCATTTAAAATACCAATTACATGTAATCCTTTGTTATATAATATGTGAGCCTTCATTTTTCCCTTACCTGAGGTGTGAATATTCTCCAATATAATGCTTTGGCCCACATAGAGTGAGTGGTGGTACCTTCTAGTATGATCATAAACAGTAATCGTCTGACATCCAGTGTTATCACTGACAGCAAGAACGAACTTGTGTCCTGCGACCTGCTGTTGTGTGTAGACCTCCATGGTACCCACGTTAGTTATGGTGCAGAATAAGGTTACTCTTGTCATGCTCGACCTGATATCACTAAAAAAAATTTGTTCAGGAAATGTGGAATAATCCAGCAACCCTTGGCTGTCTTTTGTAACACTTACAGGGGTCCCCTGAGTACTGGAGATTTGACTTGGAACAATTTCCTGCTCTGGATCATGTGACATGCAGAAAATAACTGTTCCAGGACCATATTCTAGTATAAACATTTCTTCCTGGTTTGGGACCACAAAGGGTTGTTGGATGGCTAAAGTATCGCCTTCTTTAAACAAGTTAGCAAGGGAAAGCTGCTCATCCCACAAGCACAAATTTGCATGGACGCCATCACGGTCTACGACTTTGACAAAGCGTTTAATGCTCGTCTGACCATTAGCAAAATGGACTGCTTCTTCGAATCCCAAATCGGCGACTTCGACTGCGATGTTGTGCCCGTAACGCGGGAACGAATTTTCATAAATTCCGTCGAGTGATGAAAATTTCCCAAATCGTGCAAGTTCATCTTCTCGACACAGAATAACAACATTTTCCGAAGGAAGGAGATGAACCTTAGGACCGGTGTAGGATGTACTTTTGCCTTGAATTAAGCGACAACTCGTGAATCGGAGAGTGAGGTTTTTCACGGCCGTTGCTTGTAACTGGTAAAGCTTTTGATGAAGGTACATTCCCAAGGTATTCTTTCGTTTATGAGGATCTTTTAAAACAGCAATCTTTGTATGAGTTCCCGGTACCGTCTCGATACTGTCAACTGCTGCTTCGAGAATTGATTCGTATCCTATGTGCCGGCTTTCAAACACCGAATCAACCGAAATCTTTCGTGCTTTCTGCTCATCTAAACGCCCGTGAAACTGACTGCGTTGGTTCCAAGACTGTTGAATCTCCGCCAAAATGATGGCCTTTGTAATACCAGAGGGATAGCGGGAGAGAAGCGATGCGAGCTTGATAAAAAGCCAGTTCCACGGTGGAACACATTTTCCATTTGTACGCTCTTGGATGTGTTTCCTTAGCGAAGTAACACACTCCTCAAACATGACAGAATGGCAAAAAATCAAGTTAGCGATCTGGAAAGAAAATTTTCCTTCCAAATTTCCCGCCTTCGCGCCTTGACTTGGTAACCAACCCTACTTTGGATGGCTACCAAGTTCCTCGCGCCAGTTTCCCCAGTGGGAACTCGTTCATCATGGCGGCCAAGTTGACATGAAGAACATGGTTCTTCTTTTGGCCAAATGGCCTCCGTAACCGTTATATTTGCTTGTCGGGAAGTGAATTTTCCAATGTCCTACCACAAGCTTGTCTCTTTGTTCAGGCACTCTAGTATAAAGAGATGTTTTAGTACAAGAAGGCAAGATGAAACTATTATGAATGTGTTTGATAGGAAAGCAAAGAGAAGGCAAAAGAACAGAGCAGCCCTGTCTGAAAATGTCGCTGTCTACGACTATCTGAAAGATGAGGTATAAAAATGAGTGGAATTGTTTCAAAGTAGTGACGTTTTATTTGCTAAGCATCGCCGTTTGATACTTTCCCTTCATATTGCCCTAATTAATGCAAACTGTTTATCCCCTCTTGTGGGTGGAGTCTAGGGTTGGGCAGTCTCCCACGCAGACGTTCTAAGGGCTCGTCTTGCCTGATGAACCCTAGGTGTGTCTGCGTGGGATTCTAAGGGGTGGAGAAATGTACCCTTGGGTTACAGAGCAGTCAGCTCTTTGTGATGCTGTCAGTCTGGCTTGTTCCTGGTGATTCTCACCACTTCACTTCAACCCTTGAATGGGTGGGTAGGAATATTTTCTGGAATTACTCTGATGACAAAAAAATTTTCCTTTTAGGTTGCTGAAAGAATGGTTGATAGAATAGGAGATGTTGCCAGGTAAAACAACTTGCATCTTTTATTTGTTAAAACCATAATTATGGGGGTGGATGTTGGGC
>JAHPZR010053399.1:5000-11414 GCA_019787425.1 Platygyra sinensis | reverse complement strand
CGAAGAAGAAGATGGAATATTGGTCGTTATGCGTAGACTCTCCTCGACCAGTAGAATCCTAGTTCAGTGTAAAATGAGGTTGATGAGCCTCTTCGTGACATTTTCACATTTGTCGTTCTATTTTTGGTCTCTCGACCTTTCTTTGCTTCACACGTGTTTGAAATACCCCTCACCAATTCCAAATTGCATTTAGAATCCTGCATGTTTTCAAAATCTGCCTGCCCAACCATACAAAACGGCTTATTTGAAGTTTTGCCCGAGTTTCTATTTTTCTGCTATCTGTATATCACTTGTCGTGTCATCTATAAACGCCCAACTTTACCAAATAACAAGGACTGTAAATTCGCGAACAGCAACCGTTTATTCACTAAATGGCAACAACCAAGAGGTCATAAAATGGCAGGCATGAAATGTTAACAAAATACAAAAAATACAAAACAAAATAGAATTTCAATGTTCAGTCGTGACAGCTCGCATTGGGAATAGTGGTGTGGTGACAGTAATTTATCTGGATTGAGTTAGTGGATAATATCGTGCTCAAGGTTTGTTTTTCGCATCGTATTTGGATTTTGTTATTTGCTGCCATCTCGTCGCATCGTATTTGTCCTGTTGGATTGTTTACTTGGCCACCTTGGATTTCGTCTTTTGGAACTTTGCAAAGGAATTATGATGGTTTTACGACTTAAATCATCGAGAAAATTTCAAACACTGTCTAAAAATCTGGGACGTTTTTACTTCATGTGTTTTCGCTTCACAGTTTTGTTGTTGTGCATAGTTATTTGGTCCTGGAACTATCATTCATTGGACTCGCTCGCGAGGAATAAACAATCGAATCAACGAGGTCTTGAACATTGCGAGCATTTGACAAGGGTTTTTTCTTTACATCGCTCGATTATGCGGACGACAGGGTGTCTGAAGAAGTTAACGAAGACGAAATAATTCTAGAACTTAAACGAGGTAAGAGAGGCAAGGAGACTGCAGTTACCAAAACGCGCCACACTTTCGAAAGACTGAACGCGAGTTGCGAAGATTCCGAGTCGATTGAAAATGAAATGAAATCATTGTGGAAAGTATTGGATGCATGCTTCCCCTTCATGGAAGAACTGCAAGGAGTTTGCTCACATTTAGGATACAATAAAAACAAGAATTCGGTCGCGGAAGAAGCAGAGGGTCTGGAGATGGAAGTAAACAATGTTGTTAAAAAAGCGGAACGGGTAATAAAGGACATCTAGGAGAAAAAAAAACATGCCAATGCAATTAAAAAGACAATGTTGCAGACGCCCTCGCCTAAGTCACCTGCTCAATCAAGGTATTCGCCCGCCCACAGCCAGTCCGGCGTCAAATGCAGATCGCTCAAGAACCTTTAAAGGTACCAGCGTTTAGTGGTGAGTGTTGTCGACCAAGGGGTTGAGCCAACAATTATTAAAATGGCTAGATTGAAACAGAGCCTTACAGAAACTGCTCTTGAGGCTATCAAGGACCTAGGAGTTTCAGACCCAGAGTACAAAGAAGCTAAGGGAATTCTCCAGCCTAAATTTGGTTATTACAGTTACAAGCCTATATGGACCAGATCGAAAAGATGCCTCTCTTAAAGAGCAATGATGTGCAGTCATTCGAGCGATTGGCTGATCCTATTCGCATAGCTGTTGTGACGTTGCAAGCCGAAGAACTTGGCGGAGAGTTGGGGGAGGGTGCATTGCATAGTTTGCTGTTGAAGAACTTTGCAGATAGTCAGGTTGTAAGCTACAGTAGCTGGTTGAGAGAACACGAGAAAGACAGGTCTGTGTTTAGCTTGTGGGATTGATTGAAGGAGGAAGTGAAGATCTGAGTTGAGGCAGTAGAAATGGCACATTGAATCGAAGTTGAGACTGTTGGGGCTGCTGTGGATAGTGGCAAACAAGTTGATAAAAGTGGTCCCATCAGGAATTTGTTCAGCGAAAGCAATAACTTTGGTAAAGAACCAGCGGTGGCTACCACCGAACCACCATGTGTGTAATTTGGAGGAAACTACGAAGTGTGGAGTTTTAGACGTTTCCATAATATGGGAGTGAACGAACTTTGGAATTACGCAAGGGATAAACGACTTTGTTTTCGTTGCTTTCACTAAGGCGCGACCTTGCAACATTAATGGTTGTAAAAGATGTCATCATCACTTATTACAGGGCTTCGCAGAGGGTAACACAAAGTATGGGAGATTGGCGTCTCCACATGAGGGGCCACCAGCTCATACACACACATCCAGCTCCAAGCAGGAGACAGCAACTGAGACCTTTTCTTTTCGTACCGTGCCAGTGTGGTTAAAAGAAAATGACCCGCGCAAGGTGAAAGTGAATGCTATGCTAGATGGTGGCTCAAACGAGACCTTTATTAATGAAGAGGTTGCAGGAGTTTTTGTAATCGAGGAGAGATACCACACAGTTACACTTAATGTCTTAAACAATGAGGTGGAAACATTTCAGTCAATGCCAGTGGTGTCTACACGGTTTGGGGCACCAGTTCATACACACGCATCAACATCCAAGCAGGAGACAGTTTAGGGACTTTAAAATATGGTACGGCGAGGATGTAGTACAGCGGCAAATAGTGAAGATCACTTCAGGTGACCTCATGTCGCGTGTTCCACTACGGCTTTCCCGCCGTTGTCTTGTTTTCTACTACGGGAAAGTGCCTAGTTTCACGTACTGTTCACCACGTGAGTATGAGCCTGCTGTTTACTTCTCATTTGAACGCTTTTTTCACTGTTTGAACAGCCTAGTTCGAAGATCAAGTACTCAATCATAAAAATCCGTTCGAAGATAACTGTTTCTTTACCATTTGTACAGACAGTTCTCAAAAAGTGCTTTTATCGGATTTACTAGGAGACGAGCAGTACCTAAGGACATGATTAGCGATAACGGTACCAATTTCGTTGGAACAGTTAATGAGCTCAAGAACATTTTGGGTCAACTTGGCAAGATTCAGGCAACGACTGCACAGAAAGGGGTGAAGTGGCCTTTGAGTCCCCCCTCCCCCCCTCTCCCCCCCCCCCCCCAGGAGCACCTTACTTTGCTGCAGCACATGAGGTAACAATATATGCGGTGCTAAGTAGTAGTGATGTTACAGACAAAGAATGGATCACAGTTGTCACAGGTGCTAAAAGCTTGCAGAACTCTAGACCACTGACCTATAAGTCAGCAAACATTAAAGATAATGTGCCGTTAACACCCACTAATTTTTTTGCATGAGCAAATGGGTGGGCAGCTTGCACCAGAGAGCGTCGATACTACGAGGTTCAACCCACGGGAGACGTGGCGCAAGGTCCAACAACTGACCTCGAGTGTGGTCCAGGTGGTTGAAGGAGTACTTACCTATGCTGAATACTCGTCCGAGGTGGACCGACGTCGTCAAGGGCCTTAAGAAAGGAGACATTGTGCTGGTCCTTAAACCGAATCTCCCACAAGGGAGGTGGCCATTGGGCCTTATTGTAGATACATATCCGGGGATAAATAAACATTCCTGAGTCGTGAAGGTTCAGTGTGGAGGAAAGACTGTGTGATGCGACCAATTCATAACTTGGTACCACTCTTGTGACTTGTTTTAAGCGAACTTTAGTTTAGGACATTAAAAACTGTCGTGTTAAATTGTGTTTTACACACTGCGGTCCCCTCAGTGCTGGGAGCTCGAGGGGGTCGAATGTTCAGGAGAGCGTGACGTTGTGTTAGGAATAAGTGACAGGGATACAATGTCAAGTAATTTTACGTAGTTCCACTCGGTTTTCGATAGTGCAAGTCGAGTATTCGCCATGTAAGTTTTTCCAAGTCAAAATTACCTCAGACTTTCAGTTTAACCGAGGATTTATCGAGTCGTTCTTAGCAAACGCTCTAAATGTTTTCCGATCAAAACCTAGGCTAACCGATAAAAGGGTGTCAGTTGCTCGGTTCCATCTAACAGTTAATTAATTCTTCTGTAAGGTGCAAGATAGCATATATGCAAGTCTCCATCTTTTTCTCTCCCTTTGACAGTTTCAGAACCTGGCATAAGTATGGCCATCACTTTGCTTGTAATATCTCAGATGGTTTATAAATTGGACGCTCAGCAGTGTATAATTCGCGGCGAATATTCCATCCGAGGTATGATGTTAAAAGGACATACCTTCATCGAAGAGAAGACCGGAATCTGGCTTAACTGTTTAGACAAGTGTGATGATGACGTCAGATGTCAAAGCTTTAACTACATTATCAGCCAAGGCATATGCGAGTTGAACAACCGCACCAAAGAAGCCAGACCTGAAGATTTTGTTCCGGACAGCGATCGGTTCTATATTAAACGATTCAGAGAAAGAGGTATTGTTCTTTTTTGAATGTTGATCTCTATCTTTTTGTGATTACACCTTTTATTTAAATATATTATTCGTATTTTATATAAGTGTGTCCAGAATATATCATCGATTCCGAAAATTGCAAACAAACCTCGGAGTTTTTCGTGAAGAAAAAAGTCTTAAGAGAACAATGTTGTTTGTATTTTTAGTTCCCCTTGGATCCGTTCCCGAGTTGCCAGCTGAGTCGTGCACCGAGATCAGGGCGAGTGAAGAGAAGATGCTGTCAGCGGTAATTACTGGTTCGATTCAATTAAACCTGGCGACGTAGTCCTGGCTCGTTGTGACATGTCTAAACTAGGTAAATCGACGATTTCCACCTCTTCTAATAAACCACTACTATAAAATGCGTCAAATTCCAGGTTGTTACTATGATTAGAGGTTCTGTATTCCGCAAAATAGGCCGTAATATTTAGAGTATAAGTGCACCCTTTAAGCTTGGCTTAAGTAAATTCTTACGATATTTTACATGAAATTTATGACAGCTTTGCGTTCATGTAATAAACAGGCTGTGTGCGGCAATGAATTCTTCCAATAAGTTTCCCCATAGTCAAGTCATGGGATAGACTGTTCAACTAATGAGATGCTCTTCATAACGAACGGACCTTGGCCTTAATACGCAATTGGGCTGCATCCGCGCAAAACTATTTTTTAGAGTTAAAGGGGCTCAGTCACGGCATCTTGAGTTATTTTGAACGTCGAAAAAAATAACAGTTAAATTGAAGGAAACCTAAAAATAACACTTTATAAAGATAGAAAAACATCAAGAGATAATAATAAACCATAAAGGAACAAGGATGGTTAAGGATGGAGAAGATTGACAAAAAAAAGTTTAGCTAAGCTTTTCAAACGTGACTGAGCCCCTTTAAAATCATTTGAAAGACAAAAATCCCCCTATAAATAATAACATCAACAACAATTCTTTGTTTTCATGTGACGTCATCATTTTCCAAAATTACAAATTAGCAATCCTTCTGGCGTTTTAGTGTCATCAGACATAAGATCTTATCAAAACTTGGCGTTTTACGACGTTTAAGCTCGATAGGTTTCCTCATTTTCTTATAGTGGACATTTGAATTTCCAAGTTTATGCGTTGCGTAACATTAAATGGCGGTCCGAGAAGGATCACGCGTAGGTCAAAAGAGCAGTTATCGCTTTCGTTTTTGGTAACTGAACAGTTCTTGCACTAGAAGAAGTAATACTTTCAATGTCTCAGAACTCTAGAGTTATAATTATTTGTTTCAGTGGCAAAACTCAATGACAGATGTTTCTGTTGGTTTCCGGCCGCCATGTTGGTGCCCCTCGGAGGGGCACCAACATGGCGTCTCCACACAAAACTCTATAAATTTAGGTGAAACTGTTTACCGAATAACGCGGCAATGAAAAACCGCACAGACCTAAATCGCGGTGATGTTTTCTGTCTATCATTTATCTATCGTATACCTGATTCTTGACTTAATTTATTGAATGGTTACAATTTTTATTTTCGATGCAAACCACCAATAGCATTTATCTGGGTCATGAAGCTTAGAGCTAAAAAGATGAGTTTTCAGGTCTGCTATCTTCTCTCGAATAACTGGCTCTATCTTCCCCGTGCAACTAACGGAGGGCGGCCAGAAGTTCGCATCCAGCAAGAAATCGTTTAAGGAAAAGATATTTCAAGTAGCAGATCCGTTGCCATCCCCTGACTGGATTATAATAATTAAAAATTATTCGCCGAAGGCGAAGTGAATATTCACCAATGTTCACTTCGCCTTCGGCGAATAATTGTTTTGGTGTGAATTTCAGAGGTGAGAGGCAATTGTTCGTGTACATGCACATATGCAGCCGAAATTTTAATGCCAAGCTTAAAAGCCTTGAATACGAGCCCCTGAAAAGATTTCTGGTCCAACGGCGACAGGAGTCATTTTTAAAATTCTCCATCTTTTCAAATATTCTGGAATTGGACTGATGTCTTTCGAATAAATGAAAACTTCATTCAACAACTGTCCGCCACGTTTACTTGACGAGGTGGCAAATGTGGCGAGCTTAGTAACCATGCTCTAGTGGAATGAATATAG
>JAHPZR010053398.1:0-11385 GCA_019787425.1 Platygyra sinensis | reverse complement strand
AACAAGATCACATGGTGTGGCCAAAATTCTTGGCATACTTTTGGCAGTTACTGGAGCTGTCACAATGACACTTGGAAAATTGAGTGGTTATTCCAGAGAGGAATCTTGGTTAGTGAGTCGTACATCTGTTGGCAGTCAGTTTCTTGGATGTATTTGTTTACTTGGCCAGACATCAGCCACAGCTGTGTATTACATCATTCAGAAAAAGTACATATTTAACCAACCCTATTCGCCATGGAAAACTCAGCCCATGGCTGTCACTGCTTGGAGCTACTTCTTTGGTGCAATCTTTATGGCCCTTGCCTCCTTAACTTATGTTAACCAGCCAGAGAAGTTTACAAGTTTTTCCGTGGAAGCCATCTATTGTTTAGTGTATGCAATTTTGATTACCTCGTCAATGTGTTATTTGCTTCTCTCATGGTGTAACATGCAGGTGCCGTCAACCATTGTCACTGCTTCCTGGCCTCTTCAAGCCTTGTTCTGTGCAGTACTGTCATTCATATTTCTGGGAAAGTCGTTGCAGCTGTTGGAGTTTTTTGGTGGTGGTTTCATAGTGTGTGGACTTGCAGCAGTATTGTGGTCAAACTACAAGGAAGAGAAAGAATCAAATGTTACAAATAATGAAAAGGATGCAAAAGATGTGACTTACCATAACTTGAACTGGAAATTCTCAGAAGCTGTGTCTCAGGGCTATGTGGTTGTCCCAAAAGATGATGACTAACATACAGGAATGTGTTTGGTATATACATTTACATGTAACTAAAAATTGTGCTTTGATTCATTATTTTGACCAGAGATAGACATTTTGAAAAGTTTTCTTTATCCAACCTGTTTCTTTGTAGAGTTTCTTTCCATCTTTATCAGAGCTACAATTTACATGTACATCTACTGCAAGAGGCCCTTTGAGTCGTGGGACTCCATTGTGAACAGCGATGTTGTTAAAGAGAGGAAACCACTTCCTCGTGCTTACCCTCTGATGATTCAAACAGATCAATATCAGTATCTGGGCAACTGTGCACCTACCCCTCCCCTAATTCAACATGTTATAATAAGTTAATAAGTTAGTGTTGCTGTTGGGTGAGGGGAGGGGTGGGTGCGCAGTTGCCCAAATACTGATATTGATCCATTCAAACTGAACAAAACGACTGCGCACGGTCTTGTACACTGTAGTTCAAGCACTAATTAACCTTTTTATATTGTAGCTCTGATGAAGATGGACAGAAGCCACTGAAAATTAGGTACACAAAAACATAGTGATTAAATTAAGAAATCATACAATGTATTTTGCATTTGTTTCAGTTTAATTCTGTCAGACCACAGGGCCCTTATTTTACACACTGGAACTCCAAGTTCTAAATAAAGTTGTACTATAAATACTGTAAGTAGCTGCCATTGCAATCAGGAGGTGTTTGTTTTTGCGAGGTTAAAAATCAATGAAAATGAGATATTAATGTATTATAATTATAAACTGTAACACCAGTGAAATACTAGGTGAGCTTTTGCACATAAATATGATATCTTCACACACGAAAACAGTTATTTTCAGAAGTGGAAAGATCACCATTTCCATAATCCCTTAAAAAGTACTAAGATGTGAGATCTATGATGCAAGTATTTACTAGGTTTTAATATGATCAAAAAATGATTGGTTCTTCCGCCAAATGTTCGGTTATCTTCAGAAATCTTGGCAATCTTTGGAAATTTTTGTAAAATGTTCGGAAAATGATCGTCTGGCATTCAGACAACTTTTGGAGAATCTTTGGACATCTTCAGAGAGTGTTTGGAAATCTTTGGAAAATTGTCAAAAACGTCGTCCTTAGTATGTGTATAAAATAAACAGAAATTATGATAAATAGCTGCTTATAGATATGTGAAGAGCTCATGTTTAACTTGATATCTCGTGAGTGAGCACAATGAACGAGTGAGATATCATGTTGAACACTCGAAAAGAAATTCTATATCTACATGTATGCGCACCTATGTCTTATCCTGTTAGTATTAGTGTTTTTATGTGGCTGCCAGCCACATACAAACACTAACCGGGAAGATAGGTGTGTGTCTGCTTGCAAGATCTGTCCAATTAAGGCCACCGCACACAACTGATTTTTTATCGGCTAACAAAAAATCTTCACTTGTCAGCTAGTGTGCGGTGAATTCAGACAAGTCTGAGACAAAATTGGGGCTTGTCGGGCGATATCTGACAGTGCTAGATCTCAAAACGTCTTGTCGGCTAGTGTGCGGTGGACCAAGACAATTCTTTTGTCGGGGTTCGCACTACCTCAACCAATGAGGAATTGTCAGGAGAGTCACGTGAACAAGCCTCTTTTCAAACATGGTGAAGATTGACTTGGCCCCAAGACTAAACGCTGTTAGTCACGACAAAAAATCGGCTAGTGTGCGGCAAGCTGATGTCCCAACAAATTTTAGCCCAATTTGACCCCAACAAAAAATCTGCAGCCCTGCAACAAAAAATCGGCTAGTGTACGGCAGCCTTTACATGTATGGGAGGTGCCTTGTAGTAGAGGTTCTACTTTTATTATTAATTATGTACTATAGAAACTGGGAGAGATATACTTTAACATCTATTTAATTATTTGAAATATTGATGCCAGGAATGAAATGAATTATTGTTAATGGATAATATTAATATATTAACATGGAAGGATTCAGTTTTACATTTAATTTTGCACTTCCATGTACACATGCGTGAACCTTACTACATGTGTAGATTATGCATTTCATGGTGCGACAAGGACTGATTTACATGTGTACATGTACTTCCCAGTTTGGATTTCTTGTTATAAATAACTCTTTATTTCAGTGAATACTACAATCTCTATTCTCTGCATAACCAAATGGGTGATTATAATTAATTCAAGCAAGAAAAGTGTTGCAATGGTTGGTTTAGTTTGGATAAATGGCAGATGGAAAAAAATAATTTAATCTGAAGTTCAGTAGTTTGGATAAAAATAACTTGTGGTTCATTATTCAGAGGCTAGATAGGTCATTATTCTATCAAGTTGCTATGATGTTTACAAATTATGTAGCACAAAAATTTAATTTTATTCATGAATGCATATACATCTGTACATTCAAATGCCAGTGCTAAGGGGGTAAATAAAAAGAACTAAAGGCCACTTTTCTTGTGCATGACTTTGTAATTATACATAGTTGAGTTAAAGGCTAAGAAGCTTTTGGGGGTTGTATTTATCCAACAAAATAATACAATGCACAGAACACATGAACATGTGGCCAGTACTCTCAGAATAACCCAGAACTGCCCAAGCTCCTATGTGTTGTGACTATTAATCTGCTATAGTGTTGGCAGTTTTGTCATATGTAGGGAAAGTCCTTATGGGCCTCTTCTACTACTCACTGACGGGTGCTGCATCAGGCAGGCACGTGAATGTTCCTGCCAGCTTTTACCAAACCCACTTGATTACTCTGTAAGAAGACATATTTTAGCCTGGGAGGAGGAGAAAGTCCCCCCCCCCCTCCCCCGCAACCCCTAAGTATCCAGCCCTTTTTATGGAAAAGTTTTTGGTTAATAGTGGAGTACCAGCAGCTCAAAGGGCCGCCAAGTAGAGCTTTTTTCATGATCATTATGACTTGCTGTATAGACCTCTTTAGCTTGGGCGGTTTGTTTTCCCATTGTAGAAAACGTGGTATTCTCTGGAGAATATTTCTTTTGTCCATCTTAAAATTATTCATTCATATACGCGCGACTATTTGAAAATTTGAAAGCAAGAATTCTCAAGAGTATCATCACGTGGTCTACAATGGGAAAACAAACCGCCCAAGCTAAAGAGGTCTATTGCTGGTGAGCGCGGATGCACCACGACGAACCGAGTAGCGCAAAAAAATGACTACCATACTCCAGCTAATAGGTTGAAAAAGACATGCAGCCTTGGTATACAGCGTACATCTTTGATATTGGACATGTCGGACATCGATGCTATGTTTAATGACACTTGTCAATACAAGGTATCCGCTAACCAGTATTCACGGCCATATCGTGGGCTCAAAGTTAGAGCTCATCAAGATCATGTGGTTTCGTTTTGAAGTTCAAGGCTGCCCATATTATAGTTTTCCACTGGATCGCAGGCCCTAGCCAGGTTAACTTACTGTGATAAGGATCTCTGCTTTTAGGCTCGGCTAAATCTTTAGATTATGTTTTTTATCTGATGTAGTTCCATATATGATAGCAGAGGAATTTCAAGGAAGTCTGTGACACCTAACTGACCGACCAACAAACCGACCACCGGGCTGACTGACTGACTGACTGACTGACTGACTGACTGACTGACTGACTGACTGACTGACTGACTGACTCACTGACTCACTGACTCACTGACTCACTGACTCACTGACTCACTCACTGACTCACTCACTGACTCACTGACTCACTCACTGACTCACTGACTCACTGACTGAAGAGGTAGATGATGCCTGTCAGGTGATCTGAAAGGTTGGCTACATAACTGAAATTCTGTTGCATGTATGTCTGATGGATTAACTGACTGTCTGTCGGAATGGTGGAACCTGACGAAGTAGTTTAAGAATCATCCACCACAGCATACCCAGTTGGTGATGTAATGAATGACTAAAGGCTATCAAGGAACGAAACACAGGAACAAGGTGCGTTCATAAAGATAAGAAGTTGTACTGTAAGTTGTTTCTACATTGACTCGCTCTATACTGAGACGAATTGTCAACAAAGAATTCAAAATTCGCTTCACACGCTGGCGTCTTCACCCTTCAGATATATCCCTGGAATTTGAAATGGAGAACTGTTCCTATGTAATTCAAACTTACAGAATGTGATAGATCAGACATCAAATTTGGCATAGAATATATCTTTGGAGTTTCTTAAGTTTATTTTTTTGGCATAATGGTTGTGCCTGAAAAAAATCTTTCCTGGCGTTCTTTTGATCTGGTCTTCGTTCCTTCCTGTGGAAGGAGGGTGGGGTCAGTGTTTTAAAGGCGGTAAGTCCGTTCTAAAGAAACTATTATGCCGCGTCGGTGGGGAGTATTACAAGATAATTTGGTTTTCGCTCTGACGAAGGGCGAACGCTCGAAACGTCAGCTTCCGAATCGCTTGACAGTGGCCAATTCACATTATCAACCCACTTGATAAAACCAAATTATCTTGCTAAATAATTGATGAAACTCATCTCATCAGGACTCGCTTAGTAACCGAGGCAAGCGAAACTTCGTAAAGGAACATTTTTATCTTTGACTTAGCCGAAGTTTATGTTACGAAAACTGCAATAGACAGAGAAGAAAATTCTTTTTTTTTCCATGTTTGTTTTCGAATTTACTGGTTTACTCTGAGGCTCCGTCCAAACTGCGCCGGAGGAATTTAAAAGCGCAACAATCACTGGTCATTTTTGGATTTGTGTTTGAGGAAACCGCGGGCAGGAAAATCACGTGATTATCGTGACGTCATCGTTCAAAATGTTTTCTGTCCAAGACTAAGACAAGGTTTACACTAGAGGAAATCGTTCCGGATTCGTGATGAATCCGGAACGTTTTAGTACCGGATTGGTTTTGCCGTTTACACACAAGAGGACGAATCCGAATTAAAAGTATCCCGGTTTGGTCATGTCTCCGGAGACTTTGAATCCGGAATCTAAAGTGGGAACTTTGAATTCGAAAACTTTTGAATCCGGATAGTTTTGCCGTGTAAACGCTTTTCTCTCAAATCCGGATATTTTTCCGCCAGCCGGATATTTGAAGTTTGCGAAATTCTCGTCGTGTTCCCAAGAGTGACTCGTGGAATGTAGTCAGTACTGTTAATGAGCATTTCGATTTGCAAATTTACACTGAAATTATGCGTGCAACGACGGTATAACCCCGTACATTCATTATGCGTGCAGAATTTTTAATTATGAACGCGCTCTATTGTTTTTGAAGACAATCGTAACTCCCTAAGGTATTGAACATGATATACAGCGATAATTGCTACTTACCGTACGAATAAAAGAGGATTTGATTGCGCGCTGCCGCGTGCCGTCTTTTGGCCTATTCTCTCCCTAGCTCGATTCTTCTCTCTTTTCTTCTCCTTTTTTTTCCTTGTACCCCATCAGGTCTCGAACCACTTACCTTTCGCATATCTCTCGCTTACCAGTCTCTCTTCTACACCACTACACTGTGGGTTGTGTCAGTATCGCGATTGCCGAGAGAAAGTACAAATAAACTAACTGACATGAGCATGCAACCACGGGCAAGTAGATCGAGCTTCTTAGCCAATTAGAATGCGCGCTTCGCTAAGGCTATCTTATAATAATTTACTTATTCATGAGTTAAACGCATGTTGCACGCTGCACAAAAACGTTCATCGCACTCGTGGGTCCCTGGTGAATTAAAGGGGAGGGATGATTCATTTCTTTCTGCCAATCGCTTTGACTTCAGCAGTACCGTTAGTTATGTCTTCAATGGATTTGTTTCAAACTCTGCAAATTTTGGCGGATCACGACCAGTGCATATAGTGGTGCAAGGAACACAACCTGCTCGCGTCTTCAATAAAGTGTCCCCGGAAAAATTGTAGCAATACATTTACGTGGATACGACGAGCCTTATCGCGAGATGGGTACGATTGGCGATGTTTGAGAAGGAAATGAATTGGCATGGCATCAGTGCGCCAAAACTCATGGTTTTCAGACGCTGGCTGTCCATTGAATAAGTATTAGCCCTAAGGTACGCTTGGGCACACAAATTTACTACTACTCAAGCAGTGCACGAGACCTCACTCGATGACGAATCCACGTCAACAGAAACAGTGATAGATTAGTTTAACTATTTCCGAGAGGCCGGGGTTTGTGCCGACACTCAGAATCATGAATCATCATGTGGGGCAAATTACAGACGGATGAGGTACGACTGTGAGATTGATAAGTCCAAATTTGGCAAAACGAATTACAACCGCGGTCGCTACATCGAAATACAGTGGGTTTTCGGCGGCATCTGCCGCCAAACCAAAGCCTGCTTTCTTGTTCCGGTACGGCAAAGGGATAAAGACACACTCTTACCGCAATCATACGCGCCCATATACTGCCAGGATTACGCGTGGAGAGCGACATGTGGAAGGTTTACGACAGCCTAAGACGATGGCTGTAGTCATCTCACAGTTGACCACAGCCCAAACTTCATCGTCTCACACACAGGTGCGCACACTCAGCACATTGAACATTGAAAATACATGGTGGGGAGTCAAACGAAGTATGCCTTGTACAGGAACATACAAAGATCTCTTCGAAAGCTATCTACAGGAATGGTTGTGGCGTCAGCACTATGGAGACGATCTTTTTGGTAACATTGTCAAGTATATCGCCGACTTATATGAAGTACGCAAAGATACGTAAATTGTTCCTCGTACCATTGTATGCACTGTCCGTGATCTGAAGGAAAGAAACAAAATACACAGCCTCGACGCATGGGACTGAATTTGAGGAAGGAAACTTGATCGAGGGAAAAAAACGCGGAATCACACGATGAAGATTAACAATAATTTTATTTCACTTCGTTTTCACTTACAAACTTAGTAAAATAGTCACTGACCCGATCAACAGTTTATAGCTAACCGCAAGTAGCCTTTGCTTAGGCCTAAAACACTATTCAGTTTCTTAAGCATTTTTGATCTAGCCAACAGGTCGAAATCGCTATTATTATAAGCTGTTTCAGGTAAACCTGTGCTCAGTTAAAAAAATACGGTAAATACGCTCAAAATTACATAGTAAATTTCCGTTTTGCGTACTCCAAGAAATCGCTTCGCTTTTCCGTAAACTTCACAATTCATAGGCAAAATTATCAAACACTGTTTCAAACCAGTTTGACAAACGTTGAATACTGAGAATTTCAAAAGTCTACGGTAACCTTCCCAGCGTGTTGAGTGCAGCGTGTAAAGTATCTGAAGTAAACTCTGTGGAATGAAGAAGCAAGAGTAGTACTGTAAATTTTCATGCATAAATTCGTTTCAGAGTTGTTTCAACATCATTTTGGCACCTTCGAGAAAGAAAGAGCACTGTTCAGGAACGCATTCTTCACCTTACCGCAAGTGAAGATATATCTGATCTGCTAAACGTCTTAAATTTCGCCATGTTCTGTTTCTTCAACTGAAGCCGGGGGTTCTTGTGACTTGGAAATAACTTTCTTGTCATTTGAAAGTCATTTATTTGTCAGGCAGGAGCGCAGTTAAATTTCTGCTTGAAGAATTGAAGCCGACTAGGTCCTCGACCTCATGTCATACTAAACTGAGATGTAATGCCGCAAAAATGAATGTATAATTAATTTTATGATAATTTTTATAAGGTGTCCCAGCCTTTGATTTATTCGAATCCAGAAGGCCACCTCCGATTTACCTCTTTTTCAGAACGAGTCCTCTTGAAAAACTCATACAGAAATGGCTTTGATTTTCATGAAAATGAATGTGCGCTATTTATAAGTGACTGTAATCTAGCGGAAGGTTGATACAGGTTTGTGATCCCATTGATCGGGCAACGCATGAACACAAATTTTAATTACATGTATAATTTTTAATTATTATGAAGTGCCACAAAAAGAGAGCGGCTTCCCTTGTGCTGAGTTACTCTTTAAGAGACTGGATACTAACAAAAGAAAGAACCTTCGTTCGAGATTGCCTGCGACCAATAGTCGCGTTTCGTATTCCCGGTTACCCTGGGCCGAACAAAGAACGTGGCACGGAAGTGAAGCTTACGCGAGGTAAAATCTTTCGCGGCAAAATACGCATGTATTTGCGAGCAGCTTTATGTTGTTGCCAGAACCGGATATTTTTCAATTTTTTTCTCTTTTTGTGTTCTTTTTGTGCAGTTAAAAGCACAGCAGTTATGCTTCACCAGTTCTAGAGCTCTCATCGACTCATTTCTTCCCTGCATTAGCCTCACTTTGGTGGTTTTTACGCAACTCTGCCAGGAGCCCATCACTGACTCTGCCCAGTTCGGCCGCGAATACGAAACTGGGCCATTGCGATAGTGCGGTCATATGGAAAACTAAGTTCTGCGATCTACGATTGAAAACATCCCATAATATGCGGAATTCAGAACCTTGTTTCTTAGAAACAAAGCCTGCACGTCTCTTTATAGCAACGCTCACCATGCAGTATTGTTATAAGCACACACGGCCAAAAGCGAATACGGAGAAATTTATGAAAGTAGTTGCACTTTAAGACTTTGCTTTGCGATCGTTTGCGATCACATGCGATCTGCGATCGTCTGCGGTCATATAGAAACCAGCCTTAACTGGTTTGTGTAACCAATCGTGCCATCTGTCCCGTGAAAAAGAAATTATTCTAGAGTTTCATTACAAAAGGTCACGCTGGCAAATTTTCAATTGCCCGAGACACATAACTGTTGTAAATATGGCCGCAAGTCGTATTTCTATTAATTTTACCACTGCCCTATCAGTTTTTCATTTGATTTTCACGATCCTTGCACTGACAGTGCTTTCCTACAAAGTTTATCATCTGGAATATGAAATGTCCTTTATTCGCAAGGAAATATCACTAGGAAAACCCAGTGATGATCCGAGCACGATGCAGACAACGCCATTGTCTACAGCTGAAAACGGTGAACAGCATTTAATCGAGCGAAATCGCCGACTTAGTCAAAAGACATCTGAGGCAACTTCAACAGACAAACTACGGGGAAAATGTTCGCAGAAGATTGTAAGTAATATCCAGGTATGTCTCCAATCTCTGAGGTTTTTAGGGGTCAACTAATGTTCATAGCATACTCATATATATAGCCATTACTACCGCGAGAGGATCTTGCGAGCATTCGCTCGAGTGATTTGAGGACGACCCGTAAAACACCCTTCCAAAACCCGTGCTGTCTGGTAATTCTCAATTGCCAGAATATCTTCAGTTCCAACCGGCACCACGCTGCTTCGAACTCAGACGTGAACAAACGCTTCCGTCTACTAGTTTTGCCAAACGCAAATGGCATGAATTTGCTTGTTCAAAGAATCGATTCTTTTTTTATATCAAACAATAGAAAAATGACGCTTATCAGACTGGTAACACTCGTACTTCTGTGTTTCGACTTATCAATTTTCAGCTATCTGGCCTCACTATAATTTAGATTATAGGGATTGATGAGGCCAGAAACGTACTGAACTATTTATTCACTTCCAAACACGATTGCCACAAAATTAAAAGGCAGTTGAAACAAAGAAAATCATGCGAGGAAATGTAATGGAAATAACTTGAATACTGACTTACGAAATCCAAAAAATCAACCTTGGAAAATGCGTTCGCATCAAAGAACGAAGAGAATGCGGCTTGCAAAGGAACGCAATAACACTAATATGTATAACCTGAGATTAAAATTAGTTCAAAAATGCGGCGACAACAGGGGATTATCCCAGTGAGAAAGGATGTTGTGCGATCTAAAGGTTACTGAACAACGTACGTCAATGGGGGTCGCCAGAAGTGAGATTTGTAGATCAAATTCTGAATTCAGTGAAATGCGAGGGCTCTAAACTTGATTTTTCGGCGGTACTGCAGATTTCTTTGGTGTTTAGCAAGCACAAACTGTGATTTTTGGAATATTTATCTTTAGATTTGTTGTGAATGAAAAGATTACTTTCAGTTTGATCAGGACTTTGCATCAAAAAAAATACCAAAACGGGACATCGTGAAGAATGTCTTCAGCTCTCAGTGGCCCTCTGCCAAGTTCAGGGTTTAGCAAGGGAGGGGGAGTGAAAAGGTCTACTGATCGGTTGATTTTGTAAACAGTCTTTCCCGGATTTTGGATTTAAAGTGAAATCTTAACAGGTTTATGGATCCTCTGCTGATTGCGGGTTTATCTATTTTGGGAGCTGGGAGTTTGGATTTTGCTTGCAATGAAGTTCGAATTGTGGACCATAGATATAGACGACATATTAATGTGCTATGGTAAACTTTTTATATTGCAGGTGGTTCGCAACGCAGTTAACGGGACTGGGAAGCTTATCTGCATGACAGGTTTACATTCAATGATATTAACTTGATCTCTTCACTTTGTCTCTTTCACACTCCATCCTGATCAGAGATTTACGGCCGAACAGGTGCATGGTCACCAGCAAAACACACCGTGATAACAATAACAGTCGTCGCAAAGAATTTACTACGAGAATCTTAGACATTTTGACCATCTCTCCTCTTGCATTTTTATGAATCGTTCTATGATTAGCGAAAATCTGAACATATCAGAATTTTGGGTCAAGTGAGTAATATCCGGATTTTACTCTGACAGGAGCCCATCACTAGGAGCCTGCAACTACCCCTTATTCCTGTCACGGCGTTTTCACAGACCGATCTATTTTTAGTTTGAATTTATCTCGAATTGAGATTCCCACAGGAACCTCAGTGGCCAATTGCAATCACAA
>JAHPZR010053395.1:0-15743 GCA_019787425.1 Platygyra sinensis | reverse complement strand
TTTTTTTCTTAGGTGCGTTATGAGTGAACACTGAACCACTGCTCGTACTCTAAAGATGAAAATCAGCCACAATATTCCCTAAACCAGATAACATTAAACATAATCCAAAAAATATTGTAATTCGTTTGTTCACCTCACGAGTTTGCTCACAGAGCTCTTTGATTTTCATCCGGGCGGTACCTCCCATGGGTCTCCCGTCCGTACCGACCCTTTTGGGCTGCATTACCTAGTTCTATCGTTATGTGTGTTTTTTTTTGCATATTTGTAATTTTATGGTAACTAAGCCTAATAAAGTTAATTAAAAAAAATAGAGCGCTGTTTGTCACATTCTAAATTGAAAGCTTCTGCTATAGAAGATAAAACATAAGTGCGGTGTAACATTGTCTTTAATAAAGAGTCACTGTGGCATTTATCAGTGTCGCTGTGGAAATGTAAGAGTAAGCCAGGGTTTGCTGGTTTCCTGTAAAGTTGAGTTTGTAGTTTAATCTGACTCTTGACAATTCCAATGCCAATAAAATCTTATCACTGAGCGCCATTGTAAATTCCATGTTGGAGTGAGGGCCATTGGGAGTAGTGAGAAACGCGGAAGCAGTCTCAGTGCCACGCATTTTAGCCAGGGTATCATCCACGTACCTTTTGTACAGGTCAGGCATCAAACCATCGCGAGAGAGCGTTTCTTTCAAGTGGCACATAAAAGCATTGGCCATTGGAGGGCCACACCATCAGTCTGTTCGTACAATTGACCTTTGAATTGGAAAAGTTGATTGACTGTGGCGCGCAATTTCCGGAGGTTCAGCAAGCTGAACCTTCTGAAAGTTAAGGCCATGGGTTTTGTTGAACCAATGATCAGTGAAAGCTTTGTTGACCAGGATGTTGATTGTTTCACTTAACGCTTTAAAACCGAAAATTCCACAAAAAGGCCGTTTATAACGGTTCAGTTTTTTTTGGCCTTCATGGAACTAAATGGACCTTAGTTTTGCAGAAATCGAAAAACCTATTTTTGACCAAAAAGGTAGATTTCCCGAAGATAAGCTACAAAAATGTGCGATATTTTAATTTGGTGCATGCGCATAAGCCGAAATTTGTTTGTTTGTTCTTTGTCTCTTTCCTTTGCTTTTTCTCGGCCCTATTTACTTTCGCTACCTCTGCGATATTAGAATGCCTTCTATATACAAAACCAACTGTTTTACGGATAGATCTACCCTAGCTCTACCATCTGCTTGTCAAGAATACC
The DNA here is from genome assembly GCA_019787425.1 of Platygyra sinensis. Lineage (NCBI taxonomy): Eukaryota > Metazoa > Cnidaria > Anthozoa > Scleractinia > Merulinidae > Platygyra > Platygyra sinensis. The sequence goes on along the minus strand of JAHPZR010053395.1, from coordinate 14,509 downwards.
GGGTGACATTTAAATTGATGACGCCACAAGTGGTACAGAGAGCACGGCCATTAAGTACACGTATCTGTGTAACCAGGATGAAAAGGGTTAAGAGCACAGAAATGAACAGTGATGTCAGAGCAAATTCGACTGCTTGTTATTTTACATGCTTTACAAAAAGAGACTCGAGCCTACTTTAAATGCACAGACGGACCAAGAAGACATGAGAAAGTTTCTCCTGGATGGATTCAATACGTGCGCAAATTTTTGTTCTTTGTTAGTACTTTTTAATTAGCAACCATTGTTCTTTTTAGTATTTTAAGATTTGTAATTTCTTAACTTTAATGCTGTGAAAACGTCAAAAGGTCGTCTAGCTTTTGAGTTTTTTTCACCTTTTTATAATGTTTCTAAAAAAGATTTATCGCGGTTTTTAGAGCTAAATATTAATGTTTTTCAAGTAACACTGAAAATAAAAAGACCATAAAAGGCATAAAGTGTATGTAATACATATCATAGATAAAGCTATTTAGCTGACAAGCAAACTTTCACTCGACTGATAATCTAAGGAAGGTCTTAGTTTTCACTGCAGGAGCTTTGTTGCTGGGTCTTCATCTTACCTGGTCTTGATCATTTTTGTTTGTTTTTGTTTTATTTTGCATCTTTGGTATTTCATTGATTCTGAATATATTGATTTTCTTTTTTAATTTAAAACAAATTTAATACGTCGATTCTCTTTAAAAAAATATAACAACATTTCTTTACCGGCAAAAAGTGACGGTGGCATGTTTGAGGAGGCTGGCAGCAGTTTCCAGCACTTTTCTAACAGCTATACTTTGAAGAATGAATACTACAAGTGTTTAACAAGTGATGCTACAATGATGGTGTCATACAAGCCCCATCATTGATAAAGAAGTTGCGGCCGTCTTTTTATATAACAGGTCACCATAGCAACAATGACCTTCTAAAAGTGCCCTTAAGTTTGCGCTTGTAACTCAAAACGAGTTGGGTTACCCCCATTTCTTGTTGTCGACTTGTAATAAGCATGAATAGATGCACATTTTTGCAAAGTTTAAAAAATTCTGTGGCGTGGGTTCGGAGCCATCTTAAATTTTCGAAAATTGTAACCCATTCTAAAACAAAATTGACAACAATATATTAAAATGTTCACCAATGATTGGGCAGTTCTTTGGGTCCATGATTTTGTCATCAACCGATTTTCAGTGGTGATAATGACCCATCAAAATGTAAGTGTTGGAAAGTACTGGAAGCTGTGTAGAGCCATCTCAATTTAGGAGTGTCCGTAAATCGGGCCTGGGATGGGGGTGCTATTCGTACCTTTTAGTGGTTAAAACGCAGTTTTGATACATGCTCTTAGCTAGGGCGTTGAGCCTCATTAGGTCTACAGCGGAAGCATTTGCTGTACCTTTTAGGGTATTGAGCCAAAATAACAGGAGATAATTATAACAGGAGGTCAGCGAGGCCGAGTGGTTAAGGGTGCTGGATTTGAAATCTGGAGGTCCCAGGTTCAGATCCTCCACTCTGCTGCTATATGGATTTGTTCTCGGTACGCCCGAGTTCAACTCCTCGACTGCGTTGTGTAAATAGCCAACTGGTCAGCCTCCCGCCAGTTGGGATTCTTAATAGTTTATGTTTATTTGATATATTCAGTTGTTATTTATTGTCCCCAATTAGCACAGCTGTGCTAAATACATACGACACTTAAATAAAGTTATTATTATTATTATTATTATTATTATTATTATTATTATTATTATTATTATAATGTATTGTTTTAGAGTTGCTGCCTCTTATGGATGAAACATTTCAAGCCACGCCCACAAAACAGGATTTTGGTATCTCTGATGGAGCATCCCATCCTTTTGATATGTAAGTGCCACAAACCATCACCCTGTTTAAAAATTATTACCATGCACTAGAAATAATTTCTTATCCAAAAAAAATCTAGCTTTATAATCAACGACCGGCGCCTGTTTTAATATACTATACTCCCCTATTCTGCTTCAGCTGCAGCGCTATCATTCAACTGATGTGCTCTGAACGGCTCTCATAATATCCGCATAACAAACAACAACAGAATAGGCTATCTTTCAAACCAAATGATAACGCAAAAGGAGCCATAATCGGGAACGGAGACCGTAAGCGCGCGCCATTTCTAGTATTGGGGCAGTCACTATGATATGGGACAATGTTTCTATTTTAAGAACAAATTGCACCATCACGTGCGGCACACGCGCGCACACGCTGCGGGAATTTTTGGGAATGTAGCGCGGGGGAAACGACGTTGGAAATGGATTTCCGCACTTTAAAAGAGGCCCTGACTGAGAAAGTGTGCCAGACCTTGGAAATGGGGGCTGGACAAATTCAATGAAACTCGGTGAAGACATTGACCTTGCTGAGCTATTACTAGATCCAGTTTTATTTGTCTTTGTTCTATCTTCCTTTTACTTTTTCAGAGGGGGGGGAGGGTCCTATTTTGGGGTCTCAGAGTACAACAAAACACCCATATGAGAAGTAACTTTCGAGTGTCACAAGTCAAAAAAAGTGTTGGTAGAACATATGCGGCGGATTCCTGCAGAAAATATTTGTGATCTCATCAGAATGATTCTAACAATGAACAACTTTTCCTTCAACAACGAACATTATTGCAAAAACATGGAACAGCTATGGGAACCCGGATGGCACCTTCGTATGCCAATTTATTCATGAGTAAATTTGAGCAACAGGCCATTGACAACTCTTCACTCAAGCCGTTCATTTGGTGGAGGTTCATCGATGATATCTTCATGATCTGCACGCATGGAGAGGAACATCTAAAAATCTTCATAGGCTACCTAAATTCTATTCACCCTAGCATCAAATTTACTCATGAATATTCTAATTCTTTGAACCAGACACTCCCTTTCCTAGATGTCCAAGTTCATCTCATTAACAACCACATCCAAACAGATCTCCATACAAAGCCCACAGACAAACATCAATACCTCCTTAAAACGTCGTGCCACCCAAACCACACCAAAAAAGCCATCCCATTCAGCCTCTTCCTCCGAATCCGCCGCATATGCTCTACCAACACTTTTTTTGACCAAAGAAGCAGAGAACTCATCGAATACCTTACCAAACGTGGTTATAGCCGCACCTCACTACGAAGAGACGCCAATCGCGTTCGCTCAATTCCACGTCACACAACCCTTCAACCGCAGGAACCAAAATCCGCCAAGACTGACCGAACACCCTTTGTCACATCCTTCAACCCTGCGCTTCCTAAAATATCATCTGTTGTCAACAAGTACGCCACTCTCCTTCAAGCCACTGCCAACTGCAAAAAAGCCTTCCCTAACCCACCGGTTATAGCTTACAGACGTAACGCAAGCCTACGTGATCTGCTAGTCCATTCGACACTGTCGCACGCAAATTCCTCCAGCCAACAATCCGCAGGAATTAAAAAATGCAACCACCCACGCTGCCTCACTTGTTCTTTTCTACAAGAGGGTCAAACAAGCTATACTTTTTTTTACAACTAACGAAGCTAGAAAAATCACCGACTCCTTATCTTGCCACTCAAAAAACCTCATATACCTGATAGAATGTAAAAAGTGCCATCTTCAATACATCGGAGAGACCAAGCGTCAACTCAATGAACGCTTTGGGGAACACCGACGTTCTATCCTAAATCACCAACAACTCAGCACAATTACACCAGTATCACTACACTTAAACCAAGCTGGCCATTCTATTAACGACGTCCACCTCAGCCCGATTGAACTCATACGCAGCAAACGTGACTCAGTGCGAAAAGCTCGAGAGGCTCATTTAATAAACAAAGCCAAAACGTTACATCCGTTTGGCATAAACAGAAGAGATGAAGCACGCCAGTGATGTCCACATTTGACACTTCTTTACTCATAGCCTACCAATCATTGTCGCGTATTTTTATTTAAATTTTTATTTGTAACGGTTTTCTTTTCACATATTTTTTTCTACTCAGCCCCTGAGGAAGGTTTGTATTGCAAACCGAAATATAGGGCAATTTTGTTCAAAATAATTTAGTCCTTTACTCCGTTTTATTTTATTTTGGTCATATCTGCCGTCGGGATCAGTGTGCCGTCTATATTTTGTATTCTAAAATTTCTACTGATCCAGGTCTACTAAAGATCCGGCACTCTCATCGGTTTGTTGCTGTGATTATACAGTTTTTAATTTCATATATTGAGGCTTAGCTGACAATATGTGAACACAGCAGAAATAATCAGAAAAGTTACGATGACGCTTTCTTTAAGGACGTTCACGCTAATTGTTTCTGCACATCCCTACTGCGCACGCAAATTGACATGCCACGTCATGAATCGAGTACCAAAATGAACAATGATAGGGCAGATGGCTATTGCTATAGCTTTGCTTGGATTTAACGATCTTGGTCGTTTGGTGACCCCTACTTTTCTTTTCAGGAAGAGATTTTATTTACAATTATCTTCACATTGTCTAAAAGTGAACGAAAAATCAGTGTGGGAATTTAAAAGAATTTCAAGATTTCTGTCCCGGAACAGAGAATCCTGCCATCTTGCGACTACAAGGCACGTGAAACTGTGGTTGCTAAATGCGAACTTGTTCTTTGAGGTGTTCTTCCGGGTATGTTCTCTCCAAAACGAACTTTGAAGTCTGTGACCCCCCATTTTTTTACATATTTGACATGATGGGCTCCTGCAGTAACTCATCATTTTTCAATGGTAAAATTTTCAGAAAAAAATCAGTGTTAGAAAATTTTCCCGCGAACGTCCTTAATCAACTCCAATAACGACTAAAAAAACTGTTTTCTTTCAAAATACGCCTGAAGTTAATCCTCCAATGCGATTACATTTTCTTAACGGCAAGCAGTGGCAGATAGACCTTGGGGACGAGATAAACTTAGAAACATCGTTCTTTTTAACCAGCAGTGTCGTCGATACGTAGTGGGTGGCACACAGCGGTCAAACGGGGCGCGCTTGCGCAGTTCCCCCCAAAACTTTCGCTTAACAAAGTCTTAAATTTTCGAAAATTTTCGCTTTCAAGCCCAAAGTTAAGACAGTCGCTGAAAAGTTAAGCTTTAAACTTCGCATATGACCAGGACATTTAGTGATGGACATCCTAAAGTCCTCCCAGCTTGCAAATTTTCTCTCACAGTACTATTTTTATAACATTTTCCTACAGAAGTCTTGCAGGTTTTCTCTTCAAACTCTTACGAAGTTCGAGGCGGCGAAAACCGGAAGTGGCGTTGGATTTTTGCGTTTGACCGCTGTGTGAGTGGATAGTAGTGTCAGTGAGTGTCAGTACTGTTGTAATGCAGCAGGAGCAGTCATCGATCGTCATCAAGTCTCCACTTTACAAGTTCATTTTCAGCCAGCGCAGTTCATTTTTTATCGGGATCGGTCGTGCAAATATTGAAAGTCTAGAATGACGAAAACTAAGCTTTACACCTTAGCTCTTATCCGAAATAATGACAATATTCTTCTTGGTATGAAAAAGAGAGGGTTCGGTGTTGGACGATGGAATGGTTTTGGCAGGAAGTAAACTCAGATGAAACAATTTTGGAAGCTGCTACTATCCATCTCAGACGTCTGTGGACAAGGGCTTTTTTCCGGCTCGCTTCAGGGACCGTTGGTTTTAGTCCGCGGTTCAAAAATTCTGGTCACGTGATAACATTTTTACGGCGCTGCCACTTGCAAAACACTGATCACGTGATGTCACTTTGGTTGTTCCCGCGGCCGCTAAAAGTGGAGTGCCTGTCTCATCTTTTTCCCGCCTTTGTCAAAGTCCATAGGAAGGAAAGATGTCGTTTTTAACAATTTAAGATCTTTTACGGAGACAACTTCGAAAGATTCAAAATGCATTGAATGAGAAAAGAAAGGTTTCAACTATTTACTTCTCAGGAATTCGCCTGTGAAGTGTTAAAAGCCATAGGGGCATTTTTGGAAGGAAAAACTCCAAGAGATGTCCGCATTCATTACAGAGATGACGTAGACACATCTGTTAACTTGAGCTGTGACGAAGATCTTATCGACGCTTGCAGGTGTTTACAGCCAGTGGACAACTCCGAGGACTAGTATAGACTGTCAGCTAGAGTGCATGCTACTGCCACTCCATTTCAGGCTGTACATGTTAGAACTGAGATGACGATCGTGAACGAGCCAGCAAAGCGACGGTGTGATTCATCAGCGCCGCGAAAACAGCTTACTTCAAGTTATTCTACCACACGTTATGTCAACTCATATGCAACAAACGCTTCGAACAAAATGCCAATTCTTTATTATGTCTCTGAAATATAATTCTAGTTAAATAAAGTCCATTAAAAATAGAGCAAGCAAACAAACAACAATTACGGAATCTGATTTCCCAGACAGCTTGTGCCACACATCCCGGCTGAACTGAAATCAGTTTACATTTAATATACTTTTTTTTCTTATAAGAACATCTAATTTTGGGGCTTAGGCTGAACGTTCTTATTTTTTGCGACTTGAATCTGAAAACGTTGTCAACATGTTGTTAAAGTTGTTTGATATTGTAATTCAATAAGTGACTGCAGGCATGGCACGAAACCTATCAAAGTGCATTGTTTGTCGTGATGTGGTATCAAATTGATTGTACGGCTTTCTCTGATGCCGCGAGCAAGATTTTCACGTTGATATACTTACGCTACTCACAAAAAAACTAATACGCAAAATAAAGTCGTCCTCATCTGACTCTCGACTTTTGTTTTAATTTAGCCTAAACGCTTTTATAAAAAAGATTCTTATAAGAAAACTAGAGCGTACAACGACAACGTAAACGAGCATGCTAAGAGTTTTACCTTTCAGTCCTTACTCATTCTGCAAACAATAAACTACACATAGTACATACTTAAAGAAGTAGTGAGAATCAAATAGCGATATATCCTGTGTGTCTATAAAATCCTCGCATGTCATGCTCTGTTATTTGCTCAACACTGTTTTACACTCCGACATAGATATTTCAATGAAACGACTGGCGAATGTTCTCCTGTTTTGCAACGGTTTTCATTTTGTTGAGCTAACTCGATAGATTAAATTCTGGTGAGTATGTTGGTAAATAAACAACTTCCGTGCCGTGCTGATCTATCCACCATCACATTCCAGTTCAGTTCAAGGGGGATTTTGAGCCCTTTTCTTGTCTCGAAGACCAATTTCTCTGCTGTCAACAATTTTCTCTACACGTTCTTTGCAGACTGTCTGCTTACAAAATTTTCTCGCAACATCATAGTATTTGTCTCCAAAAAAACCAGATATATGGTCTCCACCGTTTTGTACAATTGTGTCTATAATGCTTCGTCTTATGTTCTCAGACAAGGCTTTTCCTGGGATGTAACTTCGACCTGTGTTGGTTTTCAACATCTCTTCAACTCGCGGTTTTCTCTTTGGCGGCCGCTGGCGTGAACAACCAAAATGGCATCACGTGATCAGTGTTTTGCAAACCGCAGCGCCGCAAAAAATGTTATCACGTGACCAACATTTTTGAACCGCGGACTAAAACAAACGGTCCCTGAAACGAGCCGAAAAAAACCCTTGTCCACGGACGTCTGAGATTGATAGTAAGAGGTAAGCTGATTAATTTGCCTGGAAGGGTACGCACAAACAACTTAAATACCTTTATTGAACCTTCTTGGTGCGTTCTGTTCTACATCGACGCCACAACTGTTGCAACTACATGTAAATGCATCGGTCGATTCCCGTAGTGCTCACCGGCCCCCTCATACTGCCATTCTGATCTCCCAGTCAACCCCGGCCCGAGGCATCATCATCAGTAGTAGTAGTAGTAGTAGTAATGCTGATATTTGTTTTTTTTATTAGCATTAGTATTAGTATTAGCATTTGTATTAGTATCAGTATTAGTTTAAGCATTAGTATTATATTAGTTCTATTATTATAATAATCGTATCTTTAATGTACCAGCAGTCAAATCGAAGCTTCAACATCCCTCCCCCCCGCTGGGTAAGACCCCGAGCATTTGAACTTTTGAAAATTTTTGTTCAAATTACCCCTTCCTGGGCAGAGAAGCTGTTCAAATGCCCCCGCCCCTGGGAAATTAAAGTTACCAGATTCGAGTTAACTTTTCAGTGGCTTCTAAATTATGCTTCTGAAGCTGTGTATGTAAACATGGTTTATTAGACAACACCCTTACATGCCACAAAATTCTAGGCATATTTCACATAAGCACATCAAGTCAAACATTGTCGATGAACTCACTATCACTTCACGAGTAGTGGTCAAGATCATTTTTATAAACTGAGTTCATCGTAGTTTTTACGTTGTTTCGTGCAACAACACTTAAATACATTCCATACATTCATTCCATTATTGTTATACCTACATATGCATCATCGCAAAAATATGTATTAAAATATTCATAAATACACCGGGTCGGTCAAAGCAATAGCCCTTTTCACGGTTAGCTTTCCTCATTTGCATTACAATAAAATCTAGCATGTATGCGAGGCAATTTCGGGCTATTTCGCACTTTTAGCCCGAAATTGCCTCGCATTCACGTTGATTACATTGTAATGCAAATGAGAAAAATTAACCGTGAAAAGGGCTATTGACCTTTATAAATCAAACGTATCACATGACTTCAGTATTGCATATTTGAATTATTGTTTGAATATATTGTGGATACAATAAATAATACATTGATATATTCAAAGATAATTATAAATCGTTCTGAACACATTCAAATACGGAACAAAGCTTGTGTAGGCCTTTGGTTTTCCATCGATCTGCCACGAATACACAATCTTTTCATTTCATTTCATCAAAGTTTGTCTCCTCCATCTCCACCATGATTTACCAACCCATGTGGAATCAACGCAACTCGTAACATAAAATCGAGGCTAGCGATCAAATTCCCCACCCCCATGAGTGCTGATGAAATGCCCTCCCTCCCGGGTAGGAAAAGGTGTCAAATGTTCGGGGTATGTCTGGGTTGGGGGGGGGGGGGAAGTGTTAAAGCTTCGATTTGACTGGTACATAACAAAATTCCTGATCGTGATTAGTTCTCAGCGTGCCTATTTGTCTTGTAGCCGGTGCATGATCACCAGTCCGGGCCACAACCAGAACTGGATATAAATTTCCTGTAATTTCATTGGCTAACAGGCTAAACCAAAACATTGGCTTGACCGCGGAAGGACTAAGTCCCAGGTAAATAACTCTCTTGTTCTTCGAGATCATGCGAGAGGAGCAGAATGTTCGAACTTCGAAGCAAAAATATATATGAAAATCAACCCTATATAGGACGGATAAATCGAGACAATTTATCTGCCTAAGGATTCGATGCACGGATATCAAGATACCGTTGATTCACCAAGCGTTGTGTGCAAACCGGGTACGCGTGTCACCAGTGTAGTGAAACGTGTGGATTTTTCGCTAAGTTCGGCGCTAAGCTTTAATAAATATTACAAGATACCTAAGCAAATTAAGAGGAAAACACCCCAAAAGAGGCATATTATGTGGTGAAAATGGTTTGAGAAGCGATCCCTCGAAAGTGGATGAGTATTTGTAAGTCTAGGACTGGTCTCCGTCTGTTGTGAGCGATGATATTTTGGCCTAGCGGACTGGCACATTAAGCTTAAACCCCTGTAGTTTGATGGTTAACAGTTCGGGATAATAACACCGTTTCGACATGAACATATGAAAAGTTCAGCCCGTTTACAACCAGTGTTTGCCTGATAATATGGTATGCTACAATGCCATATAAAATATGGGAACATTTGAACGGTATCCGTAAATAATTCTATATTTTCACAAATAAGCATCTGCTGTTTTTATTCAATAATTGTCTCTGTCCAAGTGAAACTTATTTGAAGTAAACCTTTATTTAAGATGCTATTTTTCTGTCATTCCTATTCCTTCTATGTTCTAAATACACAAACAATTGCAAAATGGAACAAAAGAACATGTAATTTAGCAGGGGCACCCAACGAGAATATACTTCAAAACCACTAAAACATAGCATTGTTGAAAGTATTTTGGTATTTAAACGGTAGATATAGGCATATTTTTATCCCTAAAAATTTTTCATCTGTTCGGATTTCCTAGCTGAAAGTCTAGTGATCCGAAAATTACAGGGATCAAAACTTACCTTTTCGAAAATTTCAGCCAGAAAAAAGGCTCCCGAAAATTATAGGTGACCTTTTTAGGGTAAAAATCCGTTAAAAATAGGCAATTATACCATATTTTAGATGTTCGAAAATCTTAGGAGAAGCAGGCAAGCAAGAAATTTTACAAAAAATGTTCCGAAAATTCTAGATCTCAAATCGTCTTCCGAACAGATATATTTCCGAAAATTGTCGTTGGGTGCCCCTGATTTAGGAGATATGTATATTTCTTACTGGGCAAATTGTACAGTGAATAGAAGTGGTGTGGCTGGAAATCATACAGTATTTCTTGGAATATGTATCTGTCACAAAAAACAGGTACCACTAAAAGATTGTTCCCAGAACACTGATTATTTTTATGTGCTGTTACTTATCTACTGATGTGAGATTTGAATACAGCATCAAATTTCTGACTTGTCTCAGCCAGTCTTTGATGTCACCAATCAATACTCCTTCTATGATGAGTGATGGAGATGCATGTCTGCAGAGTTGTATGATGTGATTGTGTGGTAATAACCAGTTGCATAGCACTGTTTTCAAAGGAACCTTGAATAAACATTGGAACACTGAAAGAACTACCAGTATAATTAAAAGAAAAATGGTTTTATCGAAAGGGTATTGTAAGTAATTAATTATTGAAGTCAGTCCATATTTACTTGGGGTCTGGCCTCAGAAAATAATAAGAATTCAATACCAACTGCATGACAGTCATTTTATATTCAAGGTACAAGATCAACATTAATATGCCTTTCATGGGTCTATTAAAAATACTCCTCAAACTTAAGTTTGAAAAATGTAGACTAAATGTTGACATTAATTTTTAATGAAATCATGCATTCAATTCCAAAATCATAGGAGGTTTACATGTATCTTCCTTCACACTTTCTGTCATTCTTCCATGTGATAACCTAAAGGAAATAAGAAATTAAATTAAAGCATTAGCATGTAAGATGATAATAATAATAACAATAAAAATAACAACAACAATAATAATAATAATAATGACGACAACAACAACAGCTGCAGCTGAAGGAGTAGTATTACAAGGCTACAAATAATTGAAGGCTTCGTGGAAAAAAGGGGGGCGTAGGATTTTTTTAACTCAAAATGAAATTCTATCAAAAACGCTCCAAATTTTCGGCATGCAGTTTTGTTTAGGTGCGTTAGACAATCTTCTGCATGTTTTTTTGCTGAATGGTTTGTTTCGTTTCGAGATTATACGTATGCAAAAACCCTGGGAGGGGTATTTGTGTCATTCGTCAGCCACGTGACCGCAAAGACGGTAATTTCACTTAAATTCCAGCAAAAATATTGATCTTTTGCAACGTGTACCTCAAAAAGTGTTGATGTCAGGATAAACTGTTAAAAACTTTATTTCACGTTAAACGTGCGAACTCGCCAAGAACGTTCGGTTCACTCAAATTACAGCCTAAATTTTAATTTCCCGCAATGCGCAAGCTTGGCAATTTGATAATCAGGTCATTTTCCAAGACTTAAATTTTGGTTTCACATATCACCCACCGCAAAGACTTACACGCCTTAGGTTTTACTTAGGTTGTGTTACCGCTTGAAACTAGGGTTAAGCGTTCAAGGGGAGGGTTATTGCCTAGCGAATTCGCGTAATGTGAACTGGCTGTAATTTGTCAGTGAAATTAACGTCTTTGCGGTCGGGGGGGGGGAAATAAAAAAATGTAACGAGGGGTGGGAACATGACACGTGTGGAATACAGCAGTTGGGGGGGTAACCTAGATCGAGCACATTGGTAAGTTACAGGGCGTTGCATTTTCATCGGCGCAGGTGTTGGCATACACAAGAGACCACACCCAACTGACCTGCACCATCCACATACAACACCATCCTCACAGTGGCAACAGCATCAAAACAGGGGAAGCATATAATCGTCTGATCTAAGCGCTAAACCCTAACAATGTCCTCTCTAGCGCTCGCCCCCCTTCTGGCCCGTCCCCCCTCCACTCTTACAATCCCTCTACCCCGCTTCTAGTTTCCGAGCGGTAACCCTAACCCCTAAAGTAAAAAACCCTCAGGACGTTTAAGGTCCTTGCGGGTGCGTGATAATGTGAAATCAAATTTTAAGTCTCTGTAAATGACCTGATATCAACATTGTCTAGCTTGCGCATTGCGGGAAATTAACATCTGGCTGTAATTTGAGTGAACCGAACGTCTTTGTCGGTCGCACGTTAACGTGAAATAAAAGTTTTAAACAGTTTAACCTGACATCAACACTTTTTGAGGTTACACGTTGCAAAAGATCAATATTTGCTGGATTTTAAGTGAAATTACGGTCTTTGGCGGTCACGTGCTGACGTGACAACAAATACAGGGTTTTTTGCATACGTAATATCTCGAAAACGAAACAAACTTCAGCAAAAAAACATGCAGAACATTGTCTAACGCACCTAAACAAAACTGCATGCGAAAATTTTGGAGCGGGTTTGATAAATTTCATTTTTGAGTAAAAAACCTAACGCCCTTTTTCCACACCGAAGCCGTCAATTATTTGTAGCCTTGTAATACTAACTCCACTCAGCTTGCAGATTTTTGTTTATTTGCAGGGGGGGGGGTGGCAACACGTTCTCGGAAAAAGCTCGCTTATCTCGATGTTGTTGTTATTTTGTGTATGATGGGGGGTGTGGTGGTCATCCTTACATGCTAATGCTGGGGGTGGAATTTGTGTGTGCTTTGGGCCCCACTAGTGTTAGCACCTACAAAGAATGACAAAGTGGTACAAAATAAAGACACACACAAACCTTTTGAAATAAATAAATGCAAGGTTTGAGTAGTGACTAATTTGTCTAAGGTCATAAAGCACCGGCAAAATGCTAATATGTTATCCCTTGTCATGGTTGAACTTCGTACAAAAACAGCTAGGGTTGCAGGAAAGGAGACAGGTGGCGTGCGTAAGGGAGTGAGGGAGCAAAAGACCGGATCTAGTAGGGGGGAAAAGTCCAGGGGCGGTGCTTTGTAAGACGAGGTAGCGGGGGAGGACAGATGGTAGTTTGAATAAGAATTTGTTAATTGAATTCTTATTATTTTGTGAGGCCAGACCCCAAGTAAATATGGACTGACTTCAATAATTAATTACTTACAATACCCTTTCGATGAAACCATTTTTCTTTTAATTATACTGGTAGTTCTTTCAGTGTTCCAATGTTTATTCAAGGTTCCTTTGAAAACAGTACTATGCAACTGGTTATTACCACACAATCACATCATACAACTCTGCAGACATGCATCTCCATCACCCATCATAGAAGGAGTATTGATTGGTGACATCAAAGACTGGCTGAGACAAGTCAGAAACTTGATGCTGTATTCAAATCTCACATCAGTAGATAAGTAACAGCACATAAAAATAATCAGTGTTCTGGGAACAATCTTTTAGTGGTACCTGTTTTTTGTGACAGATAAATATTCCAAGAAATACTGTATGATTTCCAGCCACACCACTTCTATTCACTGTACAATTTGCCCAGTAAGAAATATACATATCTCCTAAATTACATGTTTTTTTGTTCCATTTTGCAATTGTTTGTGTATTTAGAACATAGAAGGAATAGGAATGACAGAAAAATAGCATCTTAAATAAAGGTTTACTTCAAATAGTTTCACTTGGACAGAGACAATTATTGAATAAAAACAGCAGATGCTTATTTGTGAAAATATAGAATTATTTACGGATACCGTTCAAATGTTCCCATATTTTATATGGCATTGTAGCATACCATATTATCAGGCAAACACTGGTTGCAAACGGGCTGAACTTTTCATATGTTCATGTCGAAACGGTGTTATTATCCCGAACTGTTAACCATCAAACTACAGGGGTTTAAGCTTAATGTGCCAGTCCGCTAGGCCAAAATATCATCGCTCACAACAGACGGAGACCAGTCCTAGACTTACAAATACTCATCCACTTTCGAGGGATCGCTTCTCAAACCATTTTCACCACATAATATGCCTCTTTTGGGGTGTTTTCCTCTTAATTTGCTTAGGTATCTTGTAATATTTATTAAAGCTTAGCGCCGAACTTAGCGAAAAGTCCACACGTTCCACTACACTGGTGACACGCGTACCCGGTTTGCACACAACGCTTGGTGAATCAACGGTATCTTGATATCCGTGCATCGAATCCTTGGGCAGATAAATTGTCTCGATTTATCCGTCCTATATAGGGTTGATTTTCATATATATTTTTGCTTCGAAGTTCGAACATTCTGCTCCTCTCGCATGATCTCGAAGAACAAGAGAGTTATTTACCTGGGACTTAGTCCTTCCGCGGTCAAGCCAATGTTTTGGTTTAGCCTGTTAGCCAATGAAATTACAGGAAATTTTATATCCAGTTCTGGTTGTGGC
>JAHPZR010053394.1:0-21736 GCA_019787425.1 Platygyra sinensis | reverse complement strand
TAACAAATAAACGGATTGTAAACGGATGGTAAATGGTTAGGCGAAGCATTTAAATGATCTCCATAACCGTTTAAAAGGATGGCCAAGATCGTTAAACGGTCGATCAAAGTCCAAAAACGGATAGCTTGACATGTTAAACGGGATGAGAAAAATTCATAAACGGAAAGCTCAAATCGTTAAACAGTTGATCAAAGTCCAAAAACGGATAGCTTAAAAGCGTTTGAGCGGTTGAGCAAAATCCATAAGCGGATGACTAAAAACATTACACAGTTGAGCAAAATCACAAACCGGATGGCACACGTTTAATGGTTGACTCGAAATAGATAATTTAAATGGAAAAATATGCAGAGCCGTTTTATCCCTAAAAGGCAACTTAAGTTTAATGTGGAGACAGATAACTTATTACCTTCAGTCTTTCGTTTCTGTTTCATTCAAAGATTGCATGATCAAAAGGGCCATCGCCAGTGATGTCAGGTTCACGGTCCTTCAGCTTTAGTCAACTGAATCACGACAGCACAGTGCATTCCGACAAACTGTGCCATGCTGAAGTACACAAGTCCTAAGAACCCTCTTTCTGTGACTTTTCTCTCAAAAGAAGTTTTAATCTCATAGCGCTCTGGAGAACTATAAACCGAAGGCAAAAAGAACATTTTTAGCTGTCACATTCATTGCAATCGCAAATCACGAAGAAACTTGCATTTCGTGATTGCATTCTATTGGGCTAAAAGTGTTGGTCATTTGGATTGTGTCAAGTTAGTTATTCTTTGAATTCTGACCTAAGTACTGCCTGAAAGTATTTACCCATTAGCACGCAGTAAAACCTCGTCCTTGCCGAAAGGTTCTGCCGCGAATTCACCGCGGTGGGACGAATTCCTCAACCTCGTCTTGGACGGACGCAACCGAACACCGCGGCAAGCCAGACAAGGTATACCGCGGTGAAGAAACAACAGAAGCTAATTTCTTTTGTTAAGAAGTGTTTCCTTATTGATTTATCTTGTACGTGAAATTTCCGTGCTCGTAACTTGTATACAGGGCTCGCGGTATGCTTTGAATGAACAACTGACAAAGTTTTACGTCCTTGATTCTCACAGAACCGCCGTCAAAACCTCGGAACAGGCGCCGCCGAAAAACTTCGATTCGCGATTTCCACGAACATAATAATTCGTTCGGACAAAACTACACATTGCTGACATAGGCATCGACGTTATAATTATAAGCGTCGCACAACAACGAAAACCAATAAGTTTTCACCCGTGAGAAATTCTCACAGATCTAATTACTAGCCATCGCAAAACATTCCTTTCTTTCAAAATGCCACTTCACGATTTCTCATATACACAATAATTTGTTCCATCTTTAACTTTATTTACAAATTGCAAACATAGGCATCAATATTAACTCATCGTTTTGTTCCAGCTTCTGACCGATGAAATCCAAGTGTCTCCTTTCCAGTGTTGGTGGTCGGCCGCTACGAGAATAACGGAAAGGAAGGTCCCGTTTAAACGCTTATAATACTTGGTTTTCTATTAATTTTGATACCTTCAACACTGAACAATTCTCGGACAGCTTTAGCAATTGCGTTTGATTAAAAAATGAGAGCAATCTAAGCCATACGTATTCTGAGGTTCGACACATTCTCGACATAAACAACGCCGCAACGCATACCGACCACGTGGTGCATGTGACTTACAGAACACGTGATTCGTTGTACTGTGGCCTTGCTGTCGCTTATCGACTGCTTTTTTCCGGACTCTGAAGAAAATTATTTATTTGGAAGAAACTTTTATCCCTGGAAGTACTTTTGCATCAAAGATGAAAATACTCAAGCCAAATAAAGCGGCATTGAAGCTAAGTATTTCGCACCGTGCCGCCAACAAGACAACAAACTAATATTTATCTTGATAGCAACGTAAGCTTATCTTTAACCAAAAACAAAGCATATTTCCTGACATTTCACTTCCCATTCACGACAAGAAAATCATGAAATGTAGCGACACTGTAGTAAACGGGTTCTTGTGAAGTTAACAATGCTACAGCGGCGTCTTTTAGTAATATGACGAATACATGATTTGTCACCGGAGCGTGAAGATGGCTTAAGTTTAATTGATGAGTCAAAACAAAAGGTCTGTCACTCTATTCAACTCTACCGCATCTTACTGTTTACGGCGGTATTTTATGTCGCGGCACTAACCTAGGTAAAACCTCAGTAAAATTTCAGCACGCCGCGTCATTGCCGAGGCGATGTAACGCGGTGTTAATCTGCGACACCGGCCGCGAGGCAAAACCTCCTCCCGGTAAAAGGCTAAATAGGCTTCAGGTGGTAACTGCTAAGTACTCAATATCTTATCGCAGAAATCGTATGGGGGGGGGTTTTCTCTAGTCGTGTGTACTTGCTATTAAAAAAACGTACAGAAGTCGAACACAATAAACTGTTCACTTCATGCGAAAAACCTTTTAGCGAGGTGTTCACCGTTGACCGCGACAAGCATCCAGGTCATGATTCATGTATGGGACAATAAGATATTTTGTAATCTGTTGTTCAATGGGGGATGTTCAGCTGAAATGCGCCTCCCGCGCTAAACTGACGAAACTGCTTGTTAGATGTTTTTAAAAATGCTCCTTGAAAATCGTTCTACGTTAACTTACCATTCGAACGACTTTTTAACACTGTCTGAAAGCTCATCCGCAGTCACGCTGTTACTCCACGCTGATTGGGTAATGCTGAAGAATGTATCCAATCAGGGTGGAGCAAACAGCGTGACTCTTGCTCCTTGGCAAACGAAATCTCCAACGGGCCGCAGATGCTGGTCGCTTCAACAGCTGTCATTTTCTCAAAAATATTTTGGCGGGTTAGCACTTTGTATTTTTAAATGGAATTCTTCGATTGAATTCCACGAAAAGATAGCATCAACCTTTCCGTTTTATCTTGGGTCCGATTTCGAAGCCGGGCAGGAGCATTTCAGTGAACATCAATTGAAAACAGATACAAAATATCTTATTGTCATAAATTAATCATGACCTGATGCTGTCGCGGTCAACTGTGAACACTCGATAAAAGGTTTTCGCATGAGTGAACAGTTTATTGTGTCGACTTCTGTACGTTTTTTAATGCAGTCAACGTAGAGTATTTCTGCGATAAGATATTGAGTACTTACAGTACCACCTGAAGCTATTTAGCCTTTTACCGAGGTTTTGCCGCGGCCGGTTCGCAGATTAACACCGCGTTCTCGCCTCGGCAATGACGCGGCGTGCCGAAATTTTACTGAGGTTTTACTAGGTTTGCCGCGGTAAAACAGTAAGACGCGGTAGAGTTGAATAGAGTGACAGATCTTTTGATTTGACTCGTTAATTAAACTTAAGCCATCTTCACGCTCCGGTGACAAATCATGTATTCACAAGAATCCATTTACTACAGTGTGGCTACATTTCATGATTTTGTTGTCGTGAATGGGAAGTGAAATGTAAGGAAATATGCTTTGTTTCGGTTAAAGATAAGCTTACGTTGCTATCAAGATAAATACATAAGCTTAGTTTGTTGTCTTGTCGGCGGCGCGGTGCGAAATACTTAGCTTCAATGCCGCTCTATTTGGCTTGAGTATTTTCATCTTTGATGCAAAAGTACCTCCAGGGATACAAGTTTCTTCCAAATAAATAATTTTCTTCGGAGTCCGGAAGAAAGCAGGCGATAAGCGACAGGCAAGCCACATTACAACGAATCACGTGTTTTTGTAGTCACATGCACACGTGTCGGTATGCGTTGAGAGTTGTTTATGTCGAGAATGTGTCGAACTTCAGAATACGTAAGGCTGAGATTGCTCTCATTTTATAAATCAAACAAAATTTCTAAAGCTGTCCGAGAATTGTTCAGTGTTGAGAAAACCGTGGCCAAGTATTATAAGAGGTTTAAATGGGACCTTCCTCTCCGTGACTCTCGCAGCGGCCGACCACAAACACTGGAAAGGAGACACTTTGATTTCATCGATCAGAAGCTGGAACAAAACGAAGAGTTAGTATTGATACCTATGTTTGCAATTTGTAAATAAAGTTAAGATGGAACGAATTATTGTGTAAATTATGAGAAATCGTGGAGCGGCATTTTGAAAGAAAGGAATGTTTTGCGATGGCCAGTATAAATTAGATCTGTGAGAATTTCTCACGGGTGAAAACTTTAATTGGTTTTTCGTTGTTGTGCGACGCTTATAATTATAACGTCGATGCCTATGTCAGCAATGTGTAGTTTTGTCCGAACGAATTATTATGTTCGTGGAAATCGCGAATCGAAGTTTTTCGGCGGCGCCTGTTCCGAGGTTTTGACGGCGGTTCAGTGAGAATCAAGGACGTAAAACTTTGTCAGTTGTTCATTCAAAGCATACCGCGAGCCCTGTAAACAAGTTACGAGCACGGAAATTTCAGGTACAAGATAAATCAATAAGGAAACACTTCTTAACAAAAGAAATTAGCTTCTGTTGTTTCTTCACCGCGGTATACCTTGTCTGGCTTGCCGCGGTGTTCGGTTGCGTCCGTCCAAGACGAGGTTGAGGAATTTGTCCCACCGCGGTGAATTCGCGGCAGAACCTTTCGGCAAGGACGAGTTTTACTGCGTGCTAATGGGTAAATACTTTCAGGCAGTACTGTAGGTCAGAATTCAAAGAATAACTAACTTGACACGGTGCAAACGACCAACACTTTTAGCCCAATAGAATGCCAATCACGAAATGCAAGTTTCTTCGTGATTTGCGATTGCAATGAATGTGACAGCTAAAAATGTTCCTTTTGCCTTCGGTTTATAGTTCTCCAGAGCGCCTATGAGATTAAAACTTCTTTTGAGAGAAAAGTCACAGAAAGAGGGTTCTTAGGACTTGTGTACTTCAGCATGGCACAGTTTGTCGGAATGCACTGTGCTGTCGTGATTCAGTTGACTAAAGCTGAAGGACCGTGAACCTGACATCACTGGCGATGGCCCTTTTGATCATGCAATCTTTGAATGAAACAGAAACGAAAGACTGAAGGTAAATAAGTTATCTGTCTCCACATTAAACTTAAGTTGCCTTTTAGGGATTAAAACGGCTCTGCATATTTTTCCATTTAAATTATCTATTTCCGAGTTCAACCATTAAACGTGTGCCATCCGGTTGTGGATTTTGCTCAACTGTGTAATGTTTTTAGTCATCCGCTTATGGATTTTGCTCAACCGCTCAAACGCTTTAAGCTATCCGTTTTTGGACTTTGATCAACTGTTTAACGATTTGAGCTTTCCGTTTATGAATTTTTCTCATCCGTTTAACATGTCAAGCTATCCGTTTTTGGACTTTGATCGACCGTTTAACGATCTTGGCCATCCTTTTAAACGGTTATGGAGATCATTTAAATGCTTCGCCTAACCATTTACCATCCGTTTACAATCCGTTTATTTGTTTATTTATTTATTTATTTATTTATTTATTTATTTATACGATATGGCCACGGTCCCAGAAGTATCATTGGATCACTTTGAAACCCTGAAACCCTGAAAACGTGGGCTCTTGGGCTATACATCTGCAGTTGACTAAAACAAGACATTGCTGACATCACTGAAGGCAAGAGAGTGACCAGTCAAGAAACTCACAAGGAGGAAACAACAGCAAGGTTCCGGTAAGATGCTAAAGACCGGGAGAACATTTGTATAAAGTTGAAGTTCTGCATAGATCCCCTGAATCCTTCTTCTCATCCCTCTAACATAGTCAATATTGTAAGTGGTAAGGTAGCAGATGATGCAGTAAATGCACAACACGCAGTCTCGATTGGAACAGAGGCAATGAAGGAGCATGAAAGGCAGTGGCCGGAGGGCTTCAGGAATACCATATCAAAGAAGGTCAAGACCATCACTGATGGGAAGAAGTGATGTGATTTACAGGCATGTTATAGGAATTCAAGCAAGTTCGAGGGAACTAGACCTAAAGGTTCTCAGGCATGAACTAGCTCCAGTTCCAAATTCGATGTTCCATGACTCTGGTGTGGCAAGAATGTGTAAAACAAAAAGTGATCTTGAGAAAAGGCTTCCCAGCGAAACATCCTCAAGGATTGTTGAAACTAACCAGACTGCAATTGTTCTTGACGGTTCTGCCATCCTATGGGTCATGCATTGGCCAGTGAAGGGTACTGTGGTCGATTTGTGAACAAGTTCAAAAAGTATACAGTAAACACCCGCATCTGATAAGAACAAATGGATTAAGAACACCAGGCTGAAATTTGGCCAATAAAGCCCCATTTTTATAAGAACAAGATCACCCTGAAAAATTCAGCATGTTCTTATAAAATGGAAAAGGTGTCATAATTACATAAAAAAACAAGTGTAGTGTATTTATTCATCATTACCTATAATGAAGGACAGCCAGTCATCTCATCTATAGGCTCAATGATACAGTACAGATCATTAAAATCAAAGAACATTTATTAATTTATGCTAGGTCTGTTTGGGTAGTACCCGTATTACTAATACAGTATAGAAATTTAAGAACATTTTAAGAACACTTTGAGGCTGATTTGTCACTAAGCACCCATTAAATAAGAACCCGATCAGCCTGACCTCCGAAATCATGTGTTCTTATATGTGGGTGTTTACTGGATTTCCAACAAGTTACACGAATCAGATGGGTACTTGGTATTCGACAGGTATCGAGATAACAGCACAAAAAGTGTTACAAGAGAAGGGAGAGCATCTGATGCAAGCAGGTTATACCAACTTTCAGAAAACACGCCCCTTCCCTAGCAAAAGGCTGTAGTCACGGTGAGTGCCAACAAGAAGCAGCTGATAGACAAAATGTGTGGAAACTTGGCTGGCGATGTTGCGCTCCATACGCAGCACACGTCCATCCACAAGTTGGTGGTAACAGCCAGTGACAACACCCCTACCGAGATCCACAAAGGACCAGTTTACCTAAGGCAAGACATGGCAACATCGCACAAGGAGGCAGACAACATAATAGCACAACAAGCGATCATGTGCGCGAAACAGCGACCTGGTGCAGTTTCAGTTAACGCGGATGATACAGACGTTTTCGTGCTCCTTCTTCATCATGAAAAGGAGGGTCTTACCAGTGCCATGTTCATGATATCAGCAGTTCAGCACAGGTCTATGATAGACATCAAGGCCACTGTAGAAAAACACCATGCCATCATTCCTGGCTTGCTTGCGGCACATGTGTTGTCGGGCTGTGATACCATACCAACCTACTTCGGAATTGGCAAGGGTACTGTGCTGAAGATTCTCAATGCGGCTCCTGACTCTTTAACAATGCTACAAAGTCTTAATGCCCCTCTCTCCCAAGTAGTCCACCAGTCCACAAGTTCATAGCGTCCTGTTACGGCAGTATAGCTGGAAATGATATGTGACCGTGAATGGGACAACGTACACTAATGCTTTACCGTTAAACGGTAAAAAATAAACGGATTGTAAACGGATGGTAAATGGTTAGGCGAAGCATTTAAATGATCTCCATAACCGTTTAAAAGGATGGCCAAGATCGTTAAACGGTCGATCAAAGTCCAAAAACGGATAGCTTGACATGTTAAACGGATGAGAAAAATTCATAAACGGAAAGCTCAAATCGTTAAACAGTTGATCAAAGTCCAAAAACGGATAGCTTAAAGCGTTGAGCGGTTGAGCAAAATCCATAAGCGGATGACTAAAAACATTACACAGTTGAGCAAAATCCACAACCGGATGGCACACGTTTAATGGTTGAACTCGGAAATAGATAATTTAAATGGAAAAATATGCAGAGCCGTTTTATCCCTAAAAGGCAACTTAAGTTTAATGTGGAGACAGATAACTTATTTACCTTCAGTCTTTCGTTTCTGTTTCATTCAAAGATTGCATGATCAAAAGGGCCATCGCCAGTGATGTCAGGTTCACGGTCCTTCAGCTTTAGTCAACTGAATCACGACAGCACAGTGCATTCCGACAAACTGTGCCATGCTGAAGTACACAAGTCCTAAGAACCCTCTTTCTGTGACTTTTCTCTCAAAAGAAGTTTTAATCTCATAGCGCTCTGGAGAACTATAAACCGAAGGCAAAAGGAACATTTTTAGCTGTCACATTCATTGCAATCGCAAATCACGAAGAAACTTGCATTTCGTGATTGCATTCTATTGGGCTAAAAGTGTTGGTCGTTTGCACCGTGTCAAGTTAGTTATTCTTTGAATTCTGACCTACAGTACTGCCTGAAAGTATTTACCCATTAGCATGCGGTAAAATCTCGTCCTTACCGAAGAGTTCTGCCGCGAATTCACCGCGGTGGGACGAATTCCTCAATCTCGTCTTGGACAGACGCAACCGAACGCCGCAGCAAGCCAGACGAGGTATACCGCGGTGAAGAAACAATAGAAGCTAATTTCTTTTGTTAAGAAGTGTTTCCTTATTGATTTATCTTATACGTGAAATTTCCATGCTCGTAACTTGTTTACAGGGCTCGCGGTATGCTTTGAATGAACAACTGACAAAGTTTTTACGTCCTTGATTCTCACAGAACCGCCGTCAAAACCTTGGAACTGGCGCCGCCGAAAAACTTTGATTCGCAATTTCCACGAACATAATAATTCGTTCGTTCTACACATGACTGACATAGGTATTGACGTTATAATTATACGTGTCGCACAACAACGAAAACCAAAGTTTTCCCCCGTGAGAAATTCTCACATATCTAATTACTGGCCATTGCAAAACATTCCTTTCTTTCAAAATACCGCTTCACGATTTCTCATAATTTATACACAATAATTCGTTCCATCTTAACTTTATTTACAAATTGCAAACATAGGTATCAATACTAACTCTTCGTTTTGTTCCAGCTTCTGATCGATGAAATCAAAGTGTCTCCTTTCCAGTGTTTGTGGTCGGCCGCTGCGAGAGTCACGGAGAGGAAGGTCCCATTTAAACCTCTTATAATACTTGGCCACGGTTTTCTCAACACTGAACAATTCTCGGACAGCTTTAGAAATTTTGTTTGATTTATAAAATGAGAGCAATCTCAGCCTTACGTATTCTGAAGTTCGACACATTCTCGACATAAACAACTCTCAACGCATACCGACACGTGTGCATGTGACTACAAAAACGTGATTCGTTGTAATGTGGCTTGCCTGTCGCTTATCGCCTGCTTTCTTCCGGACTCCGAAGAAAATTATTTATTTGGAAGAAACTTGTATCCCTGGAGGTACTTTTGCATCAAAGATGAAAATACTCAAGCCAAATAGAGCGGCATTGAAGCTAAGTATTTCGCACCGCGCCGCCGACAAGACAACAAACTAAGCTTATGTATTTATCTTGATAGCAACGTAAGCTTATCTTTAACCGAAACAAAGCATATATTTCCTTACATTTCACTTCCCATTCACGACAACAAAATCATGAAATGTAGCCACACTGTAGTAAATGGATTCTTGTGAATACATGATTTGTCACCGGAGCGTGAAGATGGCTTAAGTTTAATTAACGAGTCAAATCAAAAGATCTGTCACTCTATTCAACTCTACCGCGTCTTACTGTTTACCGCGGCAAACCTAGGTAAAACCTCAGTAAAATTTCGGCACGCCGCGTCATTGCCGAGGCGAGAACGCGGTGTTAATCTGCGAACCGGCCGCGGCAAAACCTCGGTAAAAGGCTAAATAGCTTCAGGTGGTACTGTAAGTACTCAATATCTTATCGCAGAAATACTCTACGTTGACTGCATTAAAAAACGTACAGAAGTCGACACAATAAACTGTTCACTCATGCGAAAACCTTTTATCGAGTGTTCACAGTTGACCGCGACAGCATCAGGTCATGATTAATTTATGACAATAAGATATTTTGTATCTGTTTTCAATTGATGTTCACTGAAATGCTCCTCCCGGCGTTAAACTGACGAAACTGCTTGTTAGATGTTTTTAAAAATGCTCCTTGAAAATCGTTCTACGTTAACTTACCATTCGAACGACTTTTTAACACTGTCTGAAAGCTCATCCGCAGTCACGCTGTTACTCCACGCTGATTGGGTAATGCTGAAGAATGTATCCAATCAGGGTGGAGCAAACAGCGTGACTCTTGCTCCTTGGCAAACGAAATCTCCAACGGCCGCAGATGCTGGTCGCTTCAACAGCTGCATTTCTCAAAATTATTTGGCGGTTAGCACTTGTATTTTAAATGGATCTTCGATTGAATTCCACGAAAAGAAGCATCAACCTTTCAGTTTATCTTGTGTTCGATTTCGAAGCCGGGCGATTCAAATTTCTGGGTGAAAATCTGCTTGGCGCTGGAGGAGTCGAAAATCATTGAGCGAGCCTTTTTCCAAGTTAAGTGGCTCATAGCCACTTTGATTCTTCGAGCTCCAAAACGGCTCAGATGATCGTTTAAATGTTTAATCTAAAGCGTTTAAATGTTAAGTTTAAAACGTTAAACAGATGTCAAAACCGTTTAAAACACTATGTCTCAAGCGTTAAACCGATAGCATTTTTTTTAAAAACGGATATGAAAACCATTTAAACGTTTTGCCCAAAGCATTAAACGGATACAAATTTTTCTAAAACGGATGAGCTACCCGTTTAAACGTTTTGCATGAACTGTTTTAAACGGATGTTAAACGGATACCAAACGGAATTTTCCGTTAAACGGCAAAGCATTAGTGTACATTTTCCCATTCACGGTCACATATGTCCAAGATCTGCTACAAAGTCTGGGCAGCCAAGTTTGGTACCTCAGCGAGCTCAGCTCCTTCAATCCAGTCCCTTCCTCCATCAAGCGAAGCATTCACAGAGAACTTTAAACAAGCCCACCTTTAGACTTGCATCTGGAAGGCAGCAGTGTTGTTAGAGCCACCTGATAAGGACCCACTCAAGTATGGTTATCTCAAGAAAGAACCATCAGTCCTTGCTACCAGTCACCGTACCAGCAGGTGTGGCTCTGGTTCATGATGAAATAATGTTTCTGATCAGATGCAACTGTTCTGAAGGCACCAGGTGGAATAGTACAATAAGGTGTAGCTGTTGCCGAAGCAGATTACCATGTACTGTATTTTTCAAGTGTAAGGCAGGCGATGACTGTTCAAATGCACTCACCCATACGGTTAACTGATCCACAAGAGAACTCTGAGTAACTTAGTAACCTTAGGTAACCAGATCAGGTTATAGCAATCATAAAGTAAACAAGAATGTTTGTAACATCACGATAGTAAAGAGTTCTAAAAGTGGATATGTGCTGATATGTAATGCAGCCTGCTCACTTATACATATAATAGATAATGCCAAGACTAAGTGGTGAAGAGTTATAGCCGTAACTGGCGCTGCTGTTGATATTGACCAGGACATTTTGACCACATCAAAGTCAACAGTCCTGATCTTGTTTCCTATTACCAAGTAGTAACATTCTGTTATATTAGTAATAGGTGTTAACAACAGTATGATAACATGGTAGAAATCGCATGAAATCATCAGTTATAATTTGCACTTAGCCCTGGTGCGGCAGTCGTTTCACCTTTTCAATATTTTGTATTGGGATATACGTTTCATGAAGTAACAGATATGTCGCTTGTCCATATATGATTTCCCCTCACTAATGTAAAAAGATTCCCCACCCCCTCCCCCCTTCTTTTCTGACGCTCTATCCTGGCAAGGTCTCACCACTCGAATTGTTGCTAAGGACTGTGTATTTGTTAAGAATCCATCAAAAAATAACTTTTAAAAGTGAATGTAAGGTAGGTCATCCTAATATTATGATGTCAGTACCCCTTCCCCACCCCTCTATCCCTAATTTTCTGATACCCAACCCTGGCGAGGTGGCATCACTCAGATTGTTTTTAAGGACAATGCACTTGTCAAGAATCCATCAAAAAACATTGTTTGGAAGTGAGTCTAAGGTATGTTCCCACGGCTGCTGGACTAAAAATGTCAATTCACTTGACAATTTCTGAAGATTCAGCGCCAGAGATGATTGAATCCAGGTTCTCGGCACCATTTTGTGTGAACCACAAGACAGAAACTTCTGACAGAATAGAACGCAATGACAATGCTTAATGAAACGCAAAGAGTAAGCAACAAGTACAAGTTCCGACATGGGGGAATCTCGTACAGTCGAGCACTTTGTCTCTGCGCATACGCCGAACTCTCACTGCACGTTAATAGTATTGCGAGTGTAGATTGCTAGTTACCAGATTCCACAGCGGATGAAAGCCGTAAATAACTGTAGCTTTTTTGAAATACAACTCACCATTTCGCATTTTCATCAGCAAGTTATGAGCTCCTTCTCTCGTAATTTCCATTGGAAAAGTACACGTTTTCATGACCAACAGTGCGGCCGGACTCCTCTGGACTAGAAACCTTTACCTGACTTCACATCCTGATTAAACGGGTTAAACTATTTAAAAAAGCGAACTTTGAAGGCATTGTTCTTCTTTTGAAAGCAACTCGAAAGTGAAAGATTAGATGAAGTCCAGTACGTGATTGACAGCCGTCGTAACCAATCAAATTATTTGAACAACTCTAAAAAGAATTTTTGATTGGCTTATTTTAGCAAGCTTTATCAAAGAACAGTGCATGGCTGATGCCACTTTCACTCATTAGAAAGTAAAGTTCGGATTGTACAATCACTGAATTTAGTGACATCATTTGATTAGACTAATCAAGATATCTTTTAAGCGTTGCCTTCCTTTTGATTTCTATCACTGATAATCCACTTTTGCTATGCCGATTTATGCAATTTTCTGATGTCTTCTAAAATATTAAACTTCAAGATCATGGTGGCTGTCTCCATTTTAAATCCCTTAACTCTTCAAAAAGGTGAGTGGTTGACGTGTACTTTTAAGGAAAAAAAGGCTAAGAAGAGGAGTGGGGATTGGGGTTCACAAACAATTACTTGTGGAAGAGCTCCAATACTGAAAATAACAAAACGGATTACCTCCATCTATGACAGTAGGCACTTTAATTTGCTTTGTAACCTGGGTCACAAAACTTGAACACTTTCTTTTTCTGGCTGAACTCTGATGAACTGCGAGAACAAAGAATTATTCATTCAACAATTGTGGCCTTAATTGGCATAAGAAACACGTACACTGCACTGAAAACGACACGAAAAAAAAATCCCCAGACGTAAACCTTAAGCTGAGTGTGAACACCGATTCGTGTTCACGCATGCCTCGCTCGCCATTCAAAAATGGCACACAAAAAGAGATTACCTCTACCTCCCACAGTCTCTCTGTTTCGCTCAGGATTTCCCGTGGAGGAACATGAAGACCTTTTCATTCTGGTTGAACTCTGTTTCTCCTCAGAAGCATCGATCTGGTCTGAGAAAACGAAAAACAAAACCATCTTACTACAAATTACTTTCCCCCACTGATCAGAGAACAAGCTGGTATCCTAAAAATCTGAAGCAAACTAAGTACACCCCCTTTTGACTTCCTAAGAAAGAGGCATTTTAGAATAGCATCCTGCAGTATTTCAATTCTCTTTCACACATCCCTCTTTCAGGAACTACTGATTAGGTGAGTCTTCGAGCCAAACTGCCTTTAAATACGACCACACAGACATTAGCATTATACTCTAACCCTTTATCAAAAGGGACTTCGCTGTTGTACATACCGACCTCGATAGCCCTCTTTAATCCAACACAAACACCACTACTCAATTGCAATGTTTGTGTGGTCGTATTTAAAGGCAGTTTGGCTCGAAGACTCACCTAATCAGTAGTTCCTGAAAGAGGGATGTGTGAAAGAGAATTGAAATACTGCAGGATGCTATTCTAAAATGCCTCTTTCTTAGGAAGTCAAAAGGGGGTGTACTTAGTTTGCTTCAGATTTTTAGGATACCAGCTTGTTCTCTGATCAGTGGGGGAAAGTAATTTGTAGTAAGATGGTTTTGTTTTTCGTTTTCTCAGACCAGATCGATGCTTCTGAGGAGAAACAGAGTTCAACCAGAATGAAAAGGTCTTCATGTTCCTCCACGGGAAATCCTGAGCGAAACAGAGAGACTGTGGGAGGTAGAGGTAATCTCTTTTTGTGTGCCATTTTTGAATGGCGAGCGAGGCATGCGTGAACACGAATCGGTGTTCACACTCAGCTTAAGGTTTACGTCTGGGGATTTTTTTTTCGTGTCGTTTTCAGTGCAGTGTACGTGTTTCTTATGCCAATTAAGGCCACAATTGTTGAATGAATAATTCTTTGTTCTCGCAGTTCATCAGAGTTCAGCCAGAAAAAGAAAGTGTTCAAGTTTTGTGACCCAGGTTACAAAGCAAATTAAAGTGCCTACTGTCATAGATGGAGGTAATCCGTTTTGTTATTTTCAGTATTGGAGCTCTTCCACAAGTAATTGTTTGTGAACCCCAATCCCCACTCCTCTTCTTAGCCTTTTTTTCCTTAAAAGTACACGTCAACCACTCACCTTTTTGAAGAGTTAAGGGATTTAAAATGGAGACAGCCACCATGATCTTGAAGTTTAATATTTTAGAAGACATCAGAAAATTGCATAAATCGGCATAGCAAAAGTGGATTATCAGTGATAGAAATCAAAAGGAAGGCAACGCTTAAAAGATATCTTGATTAGTCTAATCAAATGATGTCACTAAATTCAGTGATTGTACAATCCGAACTTTACTTTCTAATGAGTGAAAGTGGCATCAGCCATGCACTGTTCTTTGATAAAGCTTGCTAAAATAAGCCAATCAAAAATTCTTTTTAGAGTTGTTCAAATAATTTGATTGGTTACGACGGCTGTCAATCACGTACTGGACTTCATCTAATCTTTCACTTTCGAGTTGCTTTCAAAAGAAGAACAATGCCTTCAAAGTTCGCTTTTTTAAATAGTTTAACCCGTTTAATCAGGATGTGAAGTCAGGTAAAGGTTTCTAGTCCAGAGGAGTCCGGCCGCACTGTTGGTCATGAAAACGTGTACTTTTCCAATGGAAATTACGAGAGAAGGAGCTCATAACTTGCTGATGAAAATGCGAAATGGTGAGTTGTATTTCAAAAAAGCTACAGTTATTTACGGCTTTCATCCGCTGTGGAATCTGGTAACTAGCAATCTACACTCGCAATACTATTAACGTGCAGTGAGAGTTCGGCGTATGCGCAGAGACAAAGTGCTCGACTGTACGAGATTCCCCCATGTCGGAACTTGTACTTGTTGCTTACTCTTTGCGTTTCATTAAGCATTGTCATTGCGTTCTATTCTGTCAGAAGTTTCTGTCTTGTGGTTCACACAAAATGGTGCCGAGAACCTGGATTCAATCATCTCTGGCGCTGAATCTTCAGAAATTGTCAAGTGAATTGACATTTTTAGTCCAGCAGCCGTGGGAACATACCTTAGACTCACTTCCAAACAATGTTTTTTGATGGATTCTTGACAAGTGCATTGTCCTTAAAAACAATCTGAGTGATGCCACCTCGCCAGGGTTGGGTATCAGAAAATTAGGGATAGAGGGGTGGGGAAGGGGTACTGACATCATAATATTAGGATGACCTACCTTACATTCACTTTTAAAAGTTATTTTTTGATGGATTCTTAACAAATACACAGTCCTTAGCAACAATTCGAGTGGTGAGACCTTGCCAGGATAGAGCGTCAGAAAAGAAGGGGGGAGGGGGTGGGGAATCTTTTTACATTAGTGAGGGGAAATCATATATGGACAAGCGACATATCTGTTACTTCATGAAACGTATATCCCAATACAAAATATTGAAAAGGTGAAACGACTGCCGCACCAGGGCTAAGTGCAAATTATAACTGATGATTTCATGCGATTTCTACCATGTTATCATACTGTTGTTAACACCTATTACTAATATAACAGAATGTTACTACTTGGTAATAGGAAACAAGATCAGGACTGTTGACTTTGATGTGGTCAAAATGTCCTGGTCAATATCAACAGCAGCGCCAGTTACGGCTATAACTCTTCACCACTTAGTCTTGGCATTATCTATTATATGTATAAGTGAGCAGGCTGCATTACATATCAGCACATATCCACTTTTAGAACTCTTTACTATCGTGATGTTACAAACATTCTTGTTTACTTTATGATTGCTATAACCTGATCTGGTTACCTAAGGTTACTAAGTTACTCAGAGTTCTCTTGTGGATCAGTTAACCGTATGGGTGAGTGCATTTGAACAGTCATCGCCTGCCTTACACTTGAAAAATACAGTACATGGTAATCTGCTTCGGCAACAGCTACACCTTATTGTACTATTCCACCTGGTGCCTTCAGAACAGTTGCATCTGATCAGAAACATTATTTCATCATGAACCAGAGCCACACCTGCTGGTACGGTGACTGGTAGCAAGGACTGATGGTTCTTTCTTGAGATAACCATACTTGAGTGGGTCCTTATCAGGTGGCTCTAACAACACTGCTGCCTTCCAGATGCAAGTCTAAAGGTGGGCTTGTTTAAAGTTCTCTGTGAATGCTTCGCTTGATGGAGGAAGGGACTGGATTGAAGGAGCTGAGCTCGCTGAGGTACCAAACTTGGCTGCCCAGACTTTGTAGCAGATCTTGGACATATGTGACCGTGAATGGGAAAATGTACACTAATGCTTTGCCGTTTAACGGAAAATTCCGTTTGGTATCCGTTTAACATCCGTTTAAAACAGTTCATGCAAAACGTTTAAACGGGTAGCTCATCCGTTTTAGAAAAATTTGTATCCGTTTAATGCTTTGGGCAAAACGTTTAAATGGTTTTCATATCCGTTTTTAAAAAAAATGCTATCGGTTTAACGCTTGAGACATAGTGTTTAAACGGTTTTGACATCTGTTTAACGTTTTAAACTTAACATTTAAACGCTTTAGATTAAACATTTAAACGATCATCTGAGCCGTTTTGGAGCTCGAAGAATCAAAGTGGCTATGAGCCACTTAACTTGGAAAAAGGCTCGCTCAATGATTTTCGACTCCTCCAGCGCCAAGCAGATTTTCACCCAGAAATTTGAATCGCCCGGCTTCGAAATCGAACACAAGATAAACTGAAAGGTTGATGCTTCTTTTCGTGGAATTCAATCGAAGATCCATTTAAAATACAAGTGCTAACCGCCAAATAATTTTGAGAAATGCAGCTGTTGAAGCGACCAGCATCTGCGGCCGTTGGAGATTTCGTTTGCCAAGGAGCAAGAGTCACGCTGTTTGCTCCACCCTGATTGGATACATTCTTCAGCATTACCCAATCAGCGTGGAGTAACAGCGTGACTGCGGATGAGCTTTCAGACAGTGTTAAAAAGTCGTTCGAATGGTAAGTTAACGTAGAACGATTTTCAAGGAGCATTTTTAAAAACATCTAACAAGCAGTTTCGTCAGTTTAACGCCGGGAGGAGCATTTCAGTGAACATCAATTGAAAACAGATACAAAATATCTTATTGTCATAAATTAATCATGACCTGATGCTGTCGCGGTCAACTGTGAACACTCGATAAAAGGTTTTCGCATGAGTGAACAGTTTATTGTGTCGACTTCTGTACGTTTTTTAATGCAGTCAACGTAGAGTATTTCTGCGATAAGATATTGAGTACTTACAGTACCACCTGAAGCTATTTAGCCTTTTACCGAGGTTTTGCCGCGGCCGGTTCGCAGATTAACACCGCGTTCTCGCCTCGGCAATGACGCGGCGTGCCGAAATTTTACTGAGGTTTTACCTAGGTTTGCCGCGGTAAACAGTAAGACGCGGTAGAGTTGAATAGAGTGACAGATCTTTTGATTTGACTCGTTAATTAAACTTAAGCCATCTTCACGCTCCGGTGACAAATCATGTATTCACAAGAATCCATTTACTACAGTGTGGCTACATTTCATGATTTTGTTGTCGTGAATGGGAAGTGAAATGTAAGGAAATATATGCTTTGTTTCGGTTAAAGATAAGCTTACGTTGCTATCAAGATAAATACATAAGCTTAGTTTGTTGTCTTGTCGGCGGCGCGGTGCGAAATACTTAGCTTCAATGCCGCTCTATTTGGCTTGAGTATTTTCATCTTTGATGCAAAAGTACCTCCAGGGATACAAGTTTCTTCCAAATAAATAATTTTCTTCGGAGTCCGGAAGAAAGCAGGCGATAAGCGACAGGCAAGCCACATTACAACGAATCACGTTTTTGTAGTCACATGCACACGTGTCGGTATGCGTTGAGAGTTGTTTATGTCGAGAATGTGTCGAACTTCAGAATACGTAAGGCTGAGATTGCTCTCATTTTATAAATCAAACAAAATTTCTAAAGCTGTCCGAGAATTGTTCAGTGTTGAGAAAACCGTGGCCAAGTATTATAAGAGGTTTAAATGGGACCTTCCTCTCCGTGACTCTCGCAGCGGCCGACCACAAACACTGGAAAGGAGACACTTTGATTTCATCGATCAGAAGCTGGAACAAAACGAAGAGTTAGTATTGATACCTATGTTTGCAATTTGTAAATAAAGTTAAGATGGAACGAATTATTGTGTATAAATTATGAGAAATCGTGAAGCGGTATTTTGAAAGAAAGGAATGTTTTGCAATGGCCAGTAATTAGATATGTGAGAATTTCTCACGGGGGAAAACTTTGGTTTTCGTTGTTGTGCGACACGTATAATTATAACGTCAATACCTATGTCAGTCATGTGTAGAACGAACGAATTATTATGTTCGTGGAAATTGCGAATCAAAGTTTTTCGGCGGCGCCAGTTCCAAGGTTTTGACGGCGGTTCTGTGAGAATCAAGGACGTAAAAACTTTGTCAGTTGTTCATTCAAAGCATACCGCGAGCCCTGTAAACAAGTTACGAGCATGGAAATTTCACGTATAAGATAAATCAATAAGGAAACACTTCTTAACAAAAGAAATTAGCTTCTATTGTTTCTTCACCGCGGTATACCTCGTCTGGCTTGCTGCGGCGTTCGGTTGCGTCTGTCCAAGACGAGATTGAGGAATTCGTCCCACCGCGGTGAATTCGCGGCAGAACTCTTCGGTAAGGACGAGATTTTACCGCATGCTAATGGGTAAATACTTTCAGGCAGTACTGTAGGTCAGAATTCAAAGAATAACTAACTTGACACGGTGCAAACGACCAACACTTTTAGCCCAATAGAATGCAATCACGAAATGCAAGTTTCTTCGTGATTTGCGATTGCAATGAATGTGACAGCTAAAAATGTTCCTTTTGCCTTCGGTTTATAGTTCTCCAGAGCGCTATGAGATTAAAACTTCTTTTGAGAGAAAAAGTCACAGAAAGAGGGTTCTTAGGACTTGTGTACTTCAGCATGGCACAGTTTGTCGGAATGCACTGTGCTGTCGTGATTCAGTTGACTAAAGCTGAAGGACCGTGAACCTGACATCACTGGCGATGGCCCTTTTGATCATGCAATCTTTGAATGAAACAGAAACGAAAGACTGAAGGTAAATAAGTTATCTGTCTCCACATTAAACTTAAGTTGCCTTTTAGGGATAAAACGGCTCTGCATATTTTTCCATTTAAATTATCTATTTCCGAGTTCAACCATTAAACGTGTGCCATCCGGTTGTGGATTTTGCTCAACTGTGTAATGTTTTTAGTCATCCGCTTATGGATTTTGCTCAACCGCTCAACGCTTTAAGCTATCCGTTTTTGGACTTTGATCAACTGTTTAACGATTTGAGCTTTCCGTTTATGAATTTTTCTCATCCGTTTAACATGTCAAGCTATCCGTTTTTGGACTTTGATCGACCGTTTAACGATCTTGGCCATCCTTTTAAACGGTTATGGAGATCATTTAAATGCTTCGCCTAACCATTTACCATCCGTTTACAATCCGTTTATTTTTTACCGTTTAACGGTAAAGCATTAGTGTACGTTGTCCCATTCACGGTCACATATCATTTCCAGCTATACTGCCGTAACAGGACGCTATGAACTTGTGGACTGGTGGACTACTTGGGAGAGAGGGGCATTAAGACTTTGTAGCATTGTTAAAGAGTCAGGAGCCGCATTGAGAATCTTCAGCACAGTACCCTTGCCAATTCCGAAGTAGGTTGGTATGGTATCACAGCCCGACAACACATGTGCCGCAAGCAAGCCAGGAATGATGGCATGGTGTTTTTCTACAGTGGCCTTGATGTCTATCATAGACCTGTGCTGAACTGCTGATATCATGAACATGGCACTGGTAAGACCCTCCTTTTCATGATGAAGAAGGAGCACGAAAACGTCTGTATCATCCGCGTTAACTGAAACTGCACCAGGTCGCTGTTTCGCGCACATGATCGCTTGTTGTGCTATTATGTTGTCTGCCTCCTTGTGCGATGTTGCCATGTCTTGCCTTAGGTAAACTGGTCCTTTGTGGATCTCGGTAGGGGTGTTGTCACTGGCTGTTACCACCAACTTGTGGATGGACGTGTGCTGCGTATGGAGCGCAACATCGCCAGCCAAGTTTCCACACATTTTGTCTATCAGCTGCTTCTTGTTGGCACTCACCGTGACTACAGCCTTTTGCTAGGGAAGGGGCGTGTTTTCTGAAAGTTGGTATAACCTGCTTGCATCAGATGCTCTCCCTTCTCTTGTAACACTTTTTGTGCTGTTATCTCGATACCTGTCGAATACCAAGTACCCATCTGATTCGTGTAACTTGTTGGAAATCCAGTAAACACCCACATATAAGAACACATGATTTCGGAGGTCAGGCTGATCGGGTTCTTATTTAATGGGTGCTTAGTGACAAATCAGCCTCAAAGTGTTCTTAAAATGTTCTTAAATTTCTATACTGTATTAGTAATACGGGTACTACCCAAACAGACCTAGCATAAATTAATAAATGTTCTTTGATTTTAATGATCTGTACTGTATCATTGAGCCTATAGATGAGATGACTGGCTGTCCTTCATTATAGGTAATGATGAATAAATACACTACACTTGTTTTTTTATGTAATTATGACACCTTTTCCATTTTATAAGAACATGCTGAATTTTTCAGGGTGATCTTGTTCTTATAAAAATGGGGCTTTATTGGCCAAATTTCAGCCTGGTGTTCTTAATCCATTTGTTCTTATCAGATGCGGGTGTTTACTGTATACTTTTTGAACTTGTTCACAAATCGACCACAGTACCCTTCACTGGCCAATGCATGACCCATAGGATGGCAGAACCGTCAAGAACAATTGCAGTCTGGTTAGTTTCAACAATCCTTGAGGATGTTTCGCTGGGAAGCCTTTTCTCAAGATCACTTTTTGTTTTACACATTCTTGCCACACCAGAGTCATGGAACATCGAATTTGGAACTGGAGCTAGTTCATGCCTGAGAACCTTTAGGTCTAGTTCCCTCGAACTTGCTTGAATTCCTATAACATGCCTGTAAATCACATCACTTCTTCCCATCAGTGATGGTCTTGACCTTCTTTGATATGGTATTCCTGAAGCCCTCCGGCCACTGCCTTTCATGCTCCTTCATTGCCTCTGTTCCAATCGAGACTGCGTGTTGTGCATTACTGCATCATCTGCTACCTTACCACTTACAATATTGACTATGTTAGAGGGATGAGAAGAAGGATTCAGGGGATCTATGCAGAACTTCAACTTTATACAAATGTTCTCCCGGTCTTTAGCATCTTACCGGAACCTTGCTGTTGTTTCCTCCTTGTGAGTTTCTTGACTGGTCACTCTCTTGCCTTCAGTGATGTCAGCAATGTCTTGTTTTAGTCAACTGCAGATGTATAGCCCAAGAGCCCACGTTTTCAGGGTTCAGGGTTTCAAAGTGATCCAATGATACTTCTGGGACCGTGGCCATATCGTATAAATAAATAAATA